>PVKP010037989.1:0-21224 GCA_004027715.1 Plecturocebus donacophilus
TTACACTGCCACGTGTGTACCTATGCAACAATATTGTATGTTCTTCACATGTACCCCAAAACCTAAAATGCAATAAAAAAAAAAAAAATAAATAAATAAATAAATAAATAAATAAAAAAAAACTGTAGAGGCTCTGGAAGATGTTATTTCCAAAGAGGGTTAAGTTTTCTGCTGGCAGGCAGATAGAATGCTGTTAGATCACCTTGAGACTGTTGGGATTTCTGGTTTTAGCCTTTTTAGGGCTATTCAGTTTCACTTACTCCTAGAATTTTAACTGAAAGTATAGGATGCTTACCAAGACCCTTCTATTTTGACAAGACTTGAACTCTAACCTTTGTTTTCTCAACATCAGGTAGGTTCTCTGATGATCTGATCTCTGCTTACTCTTTAGCCTCTTAGTTACTGTTCTCTATTGGATTTCTTGGCATTTCACCCAACACCTACTTTTTAGAAGTCATCTATTAAGGGGAAATTGCATACACATTTCTGGACTTGCTTTTCCACAGTAACCTTTTTTCTAGACCCTTACCTCTCAAGTTCCTGTTCTTTTGTCATCCCTCAACTCCAACCTCTGTCTCCACAGTCTTGTAAGAATGCCACTTTCTGTTTCTGTCCTATTTCTTAATGCCATGATTCAACAAATGCCCTGAGGAAAAAAGTTAAGTTGAATTTAAGACTTACCCTGGTGTACTCCTCCCCTAGGAGTGGTGTCATAGTCCTTTAAGTCCAGTGTGTAGTGGTGTTCTTTAATGCTGGCAGTTTTTTAAAAAATGTGTTATGTCCTACTTTTACACTTTTCAGACTAGAGGAAGGTAGTCTTGAGATAGGGGCACAAACAAAAGCCTAAGCACCACCATCTTATAAAAAAGCCACGTAGGCCCTAGGCAAAGGTGTAGTTCTCAAAACTATTATTGTGCTACAATTCTCAAAAGTGTTAAATATAAAAATTTCCACTGCTACCCCCCTTCTCTTGTAACAAACTGCTTACTTAGCTACTATACAAACAGCTTGCCTTATACACCCCTATGCCTCCCTAAACAAAAATGTGGTTTTGCAACTTAAATGCCTTGCTCCCCCTAAACTCGAGGCCACGGGGTAAAAAAACATAAGTCCTCCGTAACCACCGGCAATAAAAACCCTGGAATTTGGCATACTTTTGTCTTCTTGTTAATTTTCTGTGCTCGCCTTGATGCAACATTTTGGAGGCCCCAGCAAGAACTTTCTCCGTCCATCACCAAACAAAAGCCATCTCAAGACCTCGGCTAAACAGTTGCCCCCACCCCAGAAATCCCTAAAAAGGTGCCCCCTAAAACGTTCCAGGGCCCCAGGGTTCAAATCCCATGGCAACTGTATAACTGCACTGCCAACGTTCACCCAAAATTCTTCAGGGTCCTAAAAACCTCTGAAAATAAGTCCATTCTAAAATCTAAAAACCAGTCCATTAGTATCTATAGCCCAAGTCAAAAAACCAAACCCAGTCACTGCAACTCTAACCCTGGCAAGCCTCCTGGAAACGTCACCCAAAACTCTAACATCTAATAGCTGGTACAATGGGTATCAACATTCAGTAACCTCTAAGTGGCAAAAGCTCTAACATCTTATAGCTAGTACAGTGGGTATCAGCATTCAGTTGTTTTCCATAACCTCTGTGTAAGTATAAAAGTAAATGTACAACAGTCTGATCCAAGTTGTTCTGTCATGATCAGAACCAATCTGACTTAAAATTCTTCCTCTATAACATTTTAAAGTTCATATTCTTTTCAAGATTTTTGCTAATTTGGCTGTTTTCTTTTATAATGCTTGGAGGATAAACACAGTTATAGTACAATTATGAGAAGTCCAGGTTTATAATGAGGATTGTGAGAATTACTACATTTTCAAAATTATTTTCTGTATGCTGATATTTGCTTAAAAACAAACAAGAGCCACAATAACCTAAGGCTTTTTGCCATTTCTGTGTTTACTTAACCACACTTTTGTCCATATCTTCCTCGTTTGTACTAGGGGTACTTACCTTCCTTGAAATATTGTAGTTAATATTTGCATAACACTTTAGAATTTGCAGACTACTACCATATCCGTTATAGTCTCATTTGTTTTTCATAGCAAGCCTGATAGTATTATTATTTTATAAATGATAAAACTAAAGCTAAAAGTGTTAAACAGACTTAGGTAGTAAATATCAGAGTGGGAACTTGAATATACTACTACTTCCTAATTCCAAATCCCATACAATACTTTTAAAACACTTAAAACTTAATATTGGAACATGTTTACAGAAAAATACATGTGATGCCTTCACCATAGTAGACTACTTAATTATCTTACTCCTTTTTCTCTCAATTTTCTAATTAATTGTTCCTGTTTCTATATAACCTTTATGTTTATTTTTTATTAGTTTGTGAATATTCCATTTATTCCTGCTTTCTTTAATTACACCTCTGGTTTTGGACATTACCCTTAATGTACTTTAAGTACATTAAAAATAAACTTTTTTCTTTTAATTTTTTTCTTAGGATAAATGTCTAGGGCATTATTACTGGGTTAAAGAACCTAATTGTTTGTAGGACTTAGATGTGTTGGCCCAGGTTACTTTTATTTTTATTCCTATATTCAAGTTATTAGCAAGTCTATTATTGTGTCTATATCATATTCAAAGACTATATTTTTAACTTCTTCTTTTTTATTTGGAGGTGGTCTTTCTTTGCTGTCACCCATGCTAGAGTGCAGTGGCATGAACACAGCTCACTACAGCCTCAACCTCCTGGGTTCAAGTGATCCTTCCACCCCAGCCCCTCAAGTAGTTGGGACCACAGGTGCTTGTCACCATACCTGGCTAATTTTTGTACTTTTTTTGTAGAGATGAGGTTTCACCATATTGCCCAGGGTCTCGAACTCCAGGGCTCAAAATATCTACCCACTTCAGCCTCCCAAAGTGCTAAGATTACAGGTGTGAGCCACCGCACCTGGCCCAGTTTTTGGTTCTCAAAATCAAATTGTTGCCAAGGAGCCTGCTCTTAACTTTTCACACCTGCAAACACAGCATTATTAGGATGTGTAGCACTTCTTTATGAGAATGCCAGGTTGTCATCATATTATTTATTTAACAATAGCTTTGTATTTGATAAGGACTATTATAATTTAGGGGGAAAGACAGCTCTTCTTTCTAAAAGATAAAAGCTTACTTTTAGTTTGTATATAACGAAATACTATTCAGCCATAAAAAGGAATTAAGTACTGATACCTGCTACAACTTGAATGAACTCTAAAAATATGATGACAAGTGACAGAAGTGAGACGCATAAGGCCACATATTATCTGATTCCATTTGTACTAATATCCCAAATAGCAACTCCATAGAGACAAAAAGTAGATTGTTGCTGGGAGGTGGGGAGAAATGGGGAGTGATAGCTAATGGATACAGAGTTTCTTTTTGAGGTAGGAACATGTTTTGGAATTAGGGCAGAGTGATGGTTGAACAACCTTGTCAGCATACTAAAAACCACTGAATTGTATACTTTTAAAAGGTGAATTTTATTGTATGTTATTATATGTCAGTTTTTTAAAAGCTTACTATTTTAAGATAAAGTATGTTTATAAGGGATCTTAAAAACATGGTCATCACAGAACTAGGGTACATACTTTAATGAGTTACATGGTAAATAGTATCATCACATCCTTGCTGTGTGACTTGGAGTAAATTATTTAACGTCTGAGTCTTTTTTCTCATCTTAATGGGACGATGATGATGATGACGACAACGACGATGATGACGACCACCACCACCACCTTTTTCACAGAGTTGTTTCAAGGATTAAATGTGATAATACCTGTAAAGTGCAAAACATAGCACCTGTGCAGTGCCCATAAGGGGTCTTTAGAAGTAATAAACATTCAGATTCCCTGGATTGTCATAGGCCACACCTGGCAAGAGGTTTACTGAGAAGGACAGACTATAGGGAGCACAGTTTGCCAGTAGGGAAGCATCTAGCATTAATGGAATTATTTCTCCCACTTTTGTATGTTTTGGTCCACATAGCTGACCAGTTATTCTGTTTGGTCCTCCGAGTAACAGGTCTAGAACAAGGGAGTGAGACACATTTTCAGGGCCAGATTTAGCCTTTAAAGACTAAAATTTTTTTATGACAACTCTATAGGCAGAGCTTCCAGTGTCCCTGTAAGGGACATGTTCAGATACAAGAATCACCATACTCACAGAAGCCCCAAACCATGGCTTTTCTATCAGATATTTATAGTTAATTTTTAGTTTATCCCAAATTGATGCAGTTTGCCTATCAGGGTTTGTAAGCAATGTTGCCTAATAACACAGCTGACATTGTGTCTTCTCATCAGGTTTCTATTGAAACACAGACATAGAAATTTGAGCAAAGGCCCAGTTTCATGCAGAGGGGGAAAGTTTTGTTTAATGTGTTTCTTTAAACTTTTCCTTCACAGCCTAACACTTATTAAGTCCATGTGAGTGGTTATTTTGCTTTTATCTGTCCATGAAGAATCTTCTAGATCTCTCGTCCCCTGTAGTCCTTTCTTGACACCTAAAAGCTTCTGGGAAAGTCTAACTTATATGTCATGTGGTTAAGTTTATTCTTGTTTTATCCTGGTTCTTTTGATGTCCTTGCCCTCCTTTGCACTATTCAGCCTTGCACAATAGTCCATCACCAGTGTCTCCTGCTTTGCTGAGCTTTTGACAGTCTCCACCAGTGCTATTTCAGGCTTAGAAGTTTTTAGATGTAACTGCTGTAAGCTGACCTCAGATAGTGAAACTTCTCAGTGGTTTGCTTCAAACTGGGGTAAATCTCCTTTGGATATTCAGAAGGGTCCTGAAACAGTGTTGCTTTGGCCCCAGCATGTTACGAGAGTTAATTGACTAAACATTGTTTGAGTTGTTATGTCCATCTCTTCTCCTTGAATGTATACATGTATCCAAGGTGTTGGGCAGGGGATGGTTTTGAGTAATAATTGTTATGGGGTACCCAGGTTTCCTGCTTCTCTTCTTCACCTTGGACTTATCAGACTACTCAGATTTCACTCCTTGTCTAAGGGGTGAATTCTTCAGTATCCTTTGTACCATCGGTTACCCAAACATATAGAGAGACTTTATTAAGATTATGGGGAAATACAGAATTGCTTTATTCTTTTGCTTTTATTACCATGATATCTCCAACAGTAAGAACATTTTTCATAGTTGCTCTTCTATGTCCTACCTTAATGTCAGTCATCAGCAGCACTCGGGTTATTTCTCAGTGTATGGTTGTTAGGCAAACTGTGACACTGTTTGATGTATAGTACTTGAGATGGAGATAGCAGGATTTTAATTTGCAATTTGAAGGACACTGAAAGTACTGATTTTTCCCCTGGGTTTCCATCTTGAAGGCATAATGCGTAGACCTTAGGACAGAGTCTTTTTCTGTAAGACTGAAAACTAAAATCATAATGATCTTACTTTTGTATTTTACAGTGTGTGGACCAGTTGACAAAGATCCAAACTGAATTACAAGAGACAGTGAAAGATTTAGCTAAAGGCAAAAAGAAGTACTTTGAGACTGAACAGATGGCTCATGCAGTACGAGAGAAAGCTGACATCGAGGCAAAGTATGTGTTTTAGCATTTCTGAGAAAGTAATTATGCAAATAAATGTTATTGTTGCTAATTGTTTGTTCTGTCTTAGTAATGAGCATGGACCCATTCTCAGGTAGTGATGGTTTCTTTTGACCTACATTTGTTATATACATTAGGTCACATTTTTAAAATTGGCTGATTTTTATCTAAATTAATATAGCAAAATGGGAATATTATATTAGTCAGTTTTCACATTAAATTGAATTTTGAAAAGGAAAGAAAGTAAATGAACATTATATTTACAGACTTGAAAGCTTATCAAAAGCCTAAAGTTGCTGCTATGGTATCTGAATATCAGGATTTAAGAGCCTCATTTTTCTCATGCTGGACTCTCAATCAAATCAGTGGTAGATGGAAATCCCTGTGATCCTCTGGATGCCACTGAAGGTCCATGACACATCAAGTGAATGAGAGCACTGACCTCCATGTAGAAACCCTGCCACCAGCACTGTTTTTTTTCTTTTAAACAAAAATTTAGTGTATATGTACATACTTTGTCATGTACGGTTTAGGAATTGTATGAATTTCCCTTTCAAGATATGTGAATTATAAGTCCTTTTTTTGAGAATAAGTAGGAAAAGAAGGAACTGGCAACTGGTAATAGAAGGTAATATAAAGCAAGCAATATAATAGAGATTTTTGCAATGACAATTTGAGGAAAGATAAAAAGTTGATGAGAAAAAGCATGTATAGAACTGGACTCTGAAGAGGTCTGTGAGGACAGCTGAGACTCTGGTTCAGTGTACCGACTGATGCAAAATCTAGGAGTCTGAACTCCTAGTCATAAAATCAGAAAGCCTTTGAACACCTGTACTGACAGACCAGCAAGGAGCGGGGTGTCTTTCTAATACAGTTTTTATCCACAAGAAATATAAGCAACCTTATAAGCAAGTTGTGAAAATTCAGGGGCTTCCCCAGTTTACCAAGAGATGGTGAGTATTCATGAAGGACTTGATGTTACAATATTTTCGTAATTTATTTTATTGTATTTATTGTTTTATTCTTTGAACATACAAATATTTTCTGTACTTTTATAGAGTCAATTATCTTCTCAATAAGACCTGAAGTTTTTAGATTAGATCTCCATTGGGAATATACTGTCATGGTCGTTTTTAGAAACTTATTTTCTTAAACTCTCAGGGATCCTAGAACAGAGAATTGGCAGATTTGTAGAGTATATATAAACACCTAATTTAGCCACGGCCCACAGGATAAACACGAGCACAGTAGAAGGCTGTTTCTGAGAAGTGTGGATTTGATAGGTTGTAATTCACAGAGCTGATCACAAGGAATTGCCTTGTAACATGGCCCAAATTCAGAGGGGTACAGCAAGTTATTAGACACACTAATGTTTAACTTTTCAACTATAGAAATAAGAAATGCCTCTTTATCTTCATTTATTCACTGTTTGTTGAATAATTACTTCATATTGGGTAAGGTGAGTACAGAGATGAGTAAGGTAAGCTTTGTGCCCTCAAGGAGTTTAAAGCCTAGAATTAGAAACTCAAAGAAATTAAGTACCTAAAGTCACTTAATAGTAACTGATAATTTATTTGCAATAGTAATGTGAAAACACTCTTAGGAAAGCATAGAAAATATAAAGGTTAATTTCACCTAATGATAAAGGAAACCTTCACAGAAGTGATATTTGGATAGAATCTCGAGGAATGAGTATAAATTTTCTAAGTAGAGATGAGGAGGAAGATCAGGAAGGGGAAATTAAACTGTACCACCTATAGTTTTGATAGATGATTTGATAGATGGTGTGGCAATGCACACATTAGGAAAGACCATACAAGGAAAAGGGATACAAGTTGAAGAAGATGATGAATTTCATTTTAGATATGTATGTTCTGAAGAGCCTGTGAAACACGGGTGAATGTTTGGAAGATAGTCAAATATCTGGTACTTAAATGAGAATTTAAGCCTCAAGATCTTGCTTTGAGGGTCAGTTGCCTATCAGATGGTTAATTACAATAGTAAAATTCCATCTAGAGTAGATGAGAAGTTGAGTTTGGAACTCCAAGGAACATTAATTTTGAAGGGTAAATGGTAAAGAGTAGCACATAGTATAGTTCATTATTTGTATAGTGTTTGGGTGTAAAAATCCTGCCTTATTTTTTCTAGATTGCAACCTTTGAGAACAGGTACTGTCTTATTCTATCACTAATACCTACTTTAATACTGCACTTGAAGTATATTAGGATTAGGAAATAAAGCAGAAGCCAGAAACTTAAAATCTTATATTGGAAGATCTAGATGCAACTCAGCCTATTTGGATAATGACTGTTAAAAAAAAAAAAGAGAACTGGGAATATCCCCAAACACAGTCTTATTCTGAAAAGGCTTTCTCAGATTTGAGTTTATGGCCTTTACTCGAGAAAACAGGAATATGATTAATAAAAATAAAATAATTATGAAATATGACTATGACAAGGTGAAAAATAACAGGAATCTTTCAAACCCAATTTTTTTTTTAACAGTGGAGAAGTAGTTGGGCTGCATGTGTCTTCATCCCTGAATATTTTCTCTTGTTAGAAAAATAAGAGGCTGCTTTTCCTATCTTCTTCACACTGGCTTTGCAAAGACTAGCTGCTCCATCATCCAGTCTCAAATTGGCCAGCAACTTTACTTCGTGGGGCACAGCTGCCAGCACATGCATTGAATTCTCCCATGGAAATCACCCTGGCACTGTAGGCAAGACAAACATTGCAGCTTAAAAAAAAAAAATCACTGGTCCTGGGAGTGTTGCTTGTTCCCTAGCATTTGTCTGTTGACATTCTCCATATGGTTATCTCTAGCTGTTTGGGTAAAATCAACATGCTTGTACTACTGATTGTTAGATTATGGTTACTCTCCCAAACTGAGAAGGATCGAAGGAAATAAAAACACAAGAGTGGGAGAGGATTACATCATACAGGGCAGAGAGTCCCAGGACTTTCTCAATAAGTTCAGACTATCCCCTAAGAGCAGAGGGGGCACACAGATAGGTACCAATACAAAAAGTACTTTTAGTGGTGGAAATAATAAAAGTAAGGACTTTGTAGAGCCTGTTGATTGCATTGTTGCATTCCTGGTCTTACTAGAGCCTTTCACACACAACCCCAAAATCTTGCTGACACTTGCCTCCATGGGTTGGTTGTCCCTGGGTCTCTCTAACCTTTGCAGGACCTAAAGTGTGTGAAGTTGTATGATACTGAGAATAGCCTATAGTTTGATGGCTCTTGTTTATTAGGAGACACCAATATATTTTGGTGGGTTTTTTGGTAAAGTTTTGTTGTTGTTGTTGTTTTGTCATTCTGGATATTTTTTTATATTAATCTCAGTGTTTCCTGTTTTACCATAATGTTAAATTCTTCCTGGAGTAAAATAAAGGAAAATAATAATTATTCTTGGTTTTCCATTTTTCATTCTTTCTTAGAACAGTATCTTGAAAAGAGGTTATTTTAAATGTAATAATATTATATTTAGTAATTTTATTGTGATATAATTTGACTTTATTAAACATACTTTTCTATTTTTATTGCAGATCTAAACTTAGTCTTTTTCAATCAAGAATCAGTTTACAGAAGGCAAGTGTAAAGGTGAGTTTTCAATAAGTGTATTTCACAACTGAAAAACCTCTTAGCTTGTAAAACAGAGAATTGGATCTTTGAGGGTGGAGGTAGATTATTTCTACCCTAGAAATAATTTTAAAGTCACTGACTCAGGGAGGAACTTTCCCTCCCAGTTCACGGGGGTTTTTCACCCAGTTGTCAACACCTTAGACACGGCTTACTTCTCAAGACTATGTTAAGGTTAAGTTTCTATACCTTACCTACTTAGGTAGCCTGTTGTCTTTATCTCCTAGGTCCAAGAGACTTAATCCAAGGGCTTTGGAAAGCTCTACAAAATCTATTTCATTTAGATTTAGACCCCTGAGCAGATATTCTGGGCCAGATGTGAGTGAGTTTTTCCTTCAGAAACTTCACACCGTGGAATGCCTGATTAAGTAAGCTTAGAGACCTGGCTGTGGCTGCCAGGCTTCAAACTAGCATGCAGTTCATCTGTCACATTAGAAGTGCAGATTTTTTAAAAAGCTATTTTCTAACTTCACTAGATTTACCCATGCCTTTGAAGATAAGGTATTTAATTTCAGAACCTTTATTTACCCATTTGAATAAAATGAGCAAAATATTTTTAGGTTATCTACAAAACTTTAGAAGTATGTTAAGCAATTATTTGAAAATGCTCCACCCTGTATACCAGTTCTAGTCACTGTTTCATTTCTCAGTAGTGATGAATAATTTTTATATCTGTATAAATATTTTCCCCACATGGTTACCTTTATTCTTGTTGAGGAGCCATTAATTGCAAACTAAGAGTAGGATTCCTGTGTGTTTTGCAGTACAATATCAGTTTGCAGTGATCATTTTCTTTTGCTATGTTTTAGTTAAAAGCCCGGCGATCTGAGTGTAATTCCAAAGCTACCCATGCAAGGAACGATTATCTTCTTACCCTAGCAGCAGCAAATGCACATCAGGATCGCTACTATCAAACAGATTTAGTTAACATTATGAAGGTAATACAGCTTTCATATCTGTGGTAATTCTACTTCATTAAAAACAAAAACTCAGGAGTTGGGTGTTGGGTTTATGGGATTGAATCTATAGAAGAGTAGCCAGACTATGTTGCATTTCATTGGAATATACTTGTTATTGTTTGGGTAGCATCTGTTTCAGATAATTTGGATTAATTGTTAGCTAAGAAAATGTTTACAGACAAGTTACAGTAAAGGATTATATTATTCCCTAGGTGTGGCAAACATTTGTTGTCTAGTGGTTATTGATATAGAAGATAAGAGAAATAACTCTTAAACTGAGCAACTGCTGCTGAGCTGTTTTCTGAGACTCATGTCATTGCTTCAATAAAATATTGAAGATTCTGCCTAGCTTCAGTATTTTAGCATAATTTTTGTTAGCTTGTATCTATATTTTCTGAAAAATTTTTATAAGTTTTATGCAAAAGAATATTTCTATTAAAAATTTATTTTTATAGTGTATCTCTTAGCCTGAATTTTTTATCAATTAGAATTTTGACCACAACTATGTTTAATGATAATTATGAGGCCTTTTTAAATTTTAATATTTTAGAGACAAGGTCTCGTTCTGTTATCCAGGCTGGAGTGCCAGTGGTGTGATCACGATTCACTGCAGCCTTGAATTCCTAGGCTCAAACAACCTTCCCACCTCATCCTCCTGAGTAGCTGGGATCCAGGCACACGCGACTATGCCTGGTTGCTTTTATTTTTAGAAAAAAGAGTCTTGCTATGTTGACCAGGCTGATCTCAAACTCCTGGCTTCAAGCGATCCTTCCTCCTAAGCTTCCCAAAATGCTGGGATTACAGGTGTGAGTCGTGCTTGACTGTTTTTTATTTCTAAAAAACTTAGATTTTTTAAAATTTCAGTAACTTTATTCTGAATTTATAGGTAAAATTGCACGTTACTATTTGACAATTTTGAGCTGCCTATGGGACAAACAAAAGAATATGTTCAGTAGCTATATGAAGATATCTGTCCTCTGGGTATTATGGTGAAATGCAGATAGATTAAATTACAGTTTGTGTACCCAAACTTGATCTAGTTTTTCCCTGTTTATATCACCTATGATGTGTCTTTAATTTTCTTTTCTTTCTTTCTTTTTTTTTTTTAGAAGGGGTTTCACCATGTTGGTCAGGCTGGTCTTGAACTCCCGACCTCAGGTGATCTGCCCGCCTTGGCCTCCAAAGTGCTTGGATTATAGGCGTGAGCCACCACTCCCGGCCGATGTGTCTTTAATTTTCATTGAAGTAAAGAGAAGAGGGTGGAGGGAAAGTAAACCTTTTTATTCTGTTGCCAGGTTTCTCCCTTGTTGCTGGCAGACAAGCTCTGCTTTGGATTGTAGCTGTCATTCTCCTGTTTTCTGAAAACCCAAACATTTTATCATTTTGTTTTTGCTTTTATTTTCAACCCATCCCCCTCAAATGTATTGTTCTTAATGACTAACACATTGCTGTAGTTGAATCGCGTAATTTACAAATCAGCAATTGTGAATGGGGATGCAGCCAGAGCAAGCGCTCTTTTTTCTGTAGTAGCTCTCGGAAAGAGGTCAACTCTGGCCAGAAACCACAAGTTCTTTCCTTGATAGTAGAGATGGGACAGTTACTGAAAACTTCAGGCAAAAACAAGATTGTTGAATGTAGTAAAACTGGACTAAGAAGTATCCTACTGCAAAACTTTTTTCTTTCCTTTTTGTTCACTGTCTGAAATCCCCTTTTCCTAGCTTCTGTTGTGACTTCTGCTTGTTAGAATACAGATTAGAAAATACAGAGATAAGGAATTGTTTTGTCATCTCAGATGAGAACTCTGCATATATTTCCCATAAAGCATTAGATCTAGAGGTTTAGGTGTTTTTGTATATATATTTTTTTGAGACAGAGTCCTGCTCTGTCATACAGGCTGGAGTAGAGTGGCTTGAACATGGCACACTGCAACCTGAACCTCCTGGTCTCAAGGGATCCTCTTACCTCAGCTTCCCATGTAGCTAGGGCCACAGGTACATGCCACCACACCCAGATAATTTTTTTATTTTTTATTTATTTTTTTTTGTAGAGACCGGGTCTCACTTTCTTGCCTAGGCTAGTCTTCAACTCCTAGGCTTAAGAGATCCTCTCACCTCAGCCTCCCAAAATGCTGGGATTATAGGGGTAAGCCACTGGGCCTGGTTGGTTTTAGTATTGTATTAAGTATTACATAGTGCTTCAGAGTTAGAAGTACCAACAGTTTCAAATAACACATTTACTAAAGATGATTTTTAACACAGTTTGCACTTAAGGTTGTGATTTACTATATCCTATATATGTCTACTATTATATCAAAGCTATATATTTTTCCCTATGAACATTTCAAAATGAACATTATATCAGCTTAAGCAAAGCGAAAATAAAATTCTATTTTTTTAAATCTGATCTATAGCTAAAAAAGATGGCCTTCAATAAGCCAGGGAAGGTACATTCTTATGTGGGGTATCTGCTCTCTGCCTAAAACAAAGAGGAAGTTAAAAGGGCCTGGCCGGCTCACGAATTAGTACATGTTCTTGAACTTTGAAGCCTTCATGCTTATATTTGATCAGCATTGCATAGGTTATGCTTTGGAGTACTGATTAAATGAAACCTTGTAAGGTACTAAACTGATTAAAAATAGAGGCAGGGGTCCCTCCTGCCCCTTAAAAATGAGAAAATGTATTTTCCATTTTCATATACTGTGTATTAACTCATTTTCTTCCTCATGGTAATTCTATAGTTTACAGTACTGGAAAACTCCTATCAATCATGCTGTTAGCTACTTAGTACATTTCCATCATTGAATTGACAGTGGCCCTTAGATGCCTTTCTTGAAGATATCTGTTATTCTGAATTAATGTTAAAGAGATATCTGTTTTTCTAAATTAAGTTAAAGTGATAAAGTCCTAGTTAGAATCTTTTAAAAAATGACATGTTTAGCTTAAAAGTAGGATATTTGGGGTTGGGCACGGTGGCTCACACCTGTAATCCCAACACCTTGGGAGGCCAAGACCCGTGGATTGCCTGAGGTCAGGAGTTCAAGACAAGCCTGGCCAACATGATGAAACCCGATCTCTACTAAAAATACAAAAAAAAAAATTAGCCAGGCGTGGTGCTGGCACCTATAATCCCAGCTACTTAGGAGGCTAAGGCAGGAGAATCATGTGAACCCAGGAGGCAGAGGCTGCAGTGAGCCAAAATTGCGCCATTGTACTGCAGCCTGAGCGACAAGAATGAGACTTTGTCTCAGAAAAAAAAAGGGGGTGATATTTGATTGGTTGATTTAACCATACACATTTAAGAGCCTCTACAGCATGTTAACTACTGAGTTAGGCTTTGGGAAGAGACAAAGATGAGTTAGACATACTACTCATCCTCAAAGAGCTCAATATGATAGAAGACAGAGAGAGAAAGATACATATGTATAGATGATTGAAAATTAGAGTGATGGAAATCACTTACTGCTAGAGGACTGTGGTTAGTAATAATAATAGCTATCTTTTTTATTGTTTAATATTGCCTTGGCATTATCCTCACCACTTAGTAAATGTTACCCTTTCTCATTTTCTTCGTTATCCTGGTTAAAGTTCACAGCTCATTATTTAAATAATATTGTAAGTTATGCTCTTATCTTTGCCCTTTTTCAAATGAAATGAAATCTCAACTCTGATGAACCCCCATAACTGGATAATCTGTATCTAAGCAGCCAACTACTGCTGAAGAAAAGTTTCAATGGAGCAGATTCATGATCATAAATTAACAGAGAAACCAGTGCAGCAGTCTCAACACTGCTTAGATAGCCCACTTTTAACAATTATTTCAACTCTTCCCTCCTCTTCAAACCCCAAACTTACCTCTTCTCTTTTATGCTTAGCAATTGGGTTTTCTTCCTAATTTACAGAGATAGTAGAAACCATTGGAAGGCAGCTTCATTATTGTCCGCTATATGACATCTGATTTCATTTGTATTCAGGACTTCCAGAGTCTCAGTAGCAGTTGTGCCTATCTAGAGGTGATCTTTTCACCTCAGCTTTGGATTATATCTCATCCCCTCCTGCCTTCTTAGGGACCAAAACATTTAATTATTCTCTGTTCTCTTCATATTTCCTGGACATTCTTTTCTTACATTGGCAGTTGTTATCTTGGTGGTAACAACCCTCATTATGACTGTCTTTTGAGTTACAGTCTTCTAATCTGGACTAGTTGCCTGCTGTGTCAGATGCAAGTATTTATCCTGAGATTTCCCTATATGTCTCTATTGTGTTAGATCTCCAATTTTCTTTATATGTCTTCTTTTCTTTTTTTCTTGATTTACACTGTTCTTTGGTAAAGCACATCCTCCAGTATCTTCTTGAGAAAGTGGACATGGGAGGTAAGTTTTTTGAGATACTATGTTTATGAAAATGGCATACTCTGTGCTTGTACTTGGATATGGAATTAAAGGTTGAAAGCTCTTGTCATTCAATATTGGAGTCCATACTTCATCGTTTTCCTGTTTACTGTGTAAGTATTGAGCATCCAAAGCCATGCTAGTTCTTGATTATTTGTATCTGATCTAATTGTTTTTTCTTTTTTAGAAGTTTATGGAATATTCTCAGTGTACCCTTTGATTTCTTGGATTAATTCTTCCCTTTTGTTTTCTCTCTCTGGAACTTCCCATTATAAAGATGTAAAACCTAGCTTGGTTCTTTAAATTTCATTTCTTTCTTATTTTCCATCTTTGTCATTATGGTCTACTTTTTGGGAGACTTCTTCAACTTCATAGTTCATTTCTTTTATTGGACTTTTACGTTTTTCATAATAGTTTTAATGTATGCAGGTTCTCTTTTCTACACATCCTTACAAGCATTTGTATTGCCTGTTGTATTAATTCATTTTCACACTGCTTTAAAGAACTACCTGAGGCCAGGCATGGTGGCTCATGCCTGTAATCCCAGCACTTTAGGAGGCCGAGGCAGGTGAATCACCTGAGGTCAGGAGTTCAAGACCAGCCTGCCAACATGGTGAAACCCCATCTCTACTAAAAATACAAAAAAATTAGCCAGGCATGGAGGTGTGCACATGTAGTCCCAGTCAATTGGGGGGCTGAGGCATGAGAATTGCTTGAACCTGAGAGGTGGAAGTTGCAGTGAGCCGAGATCGTGCCACTGCACTCCAGCCTGGGCAACAGAGTGAGACTCCATCTCAAAAAAAAAAAAAAAAAAAAAAAGGAGCTACCTGAGACTAGGTAATTTACGAAGAAGAAAGGCTTAATTGACTCACAGTTCCCGCATGGTTGGGGGGGCCTCAGGAAACTTACAATCATGGTAGAAGGTGAAGGGGAATCAAGACCTTTTTTAACATAAGAACAGTGTTGGGGGAATTGCTCCCATAATCCAATCACCTTCCTACTAGGACCCTCCCTTGATAAATGGGGATTACAATTTGAGATGAGATTTGGATGGAGACACAGAGCCAAATCATATCACCTGTCTTTGGATAAAAGTCATTTGAACTGGGGTGACATGCTATCTAATTTTAGTTTTGATTTGCATTTCTCTAATGATCAGTGATGTTGAGTACCTTTTTGAGCCTGCTTGCCATTATACAACTTCTTCTGAGAAATGTCTATTCAGATCTTTTGATGATTTGAAAAATCGGGTTATTAGATTATTTTCCTATAGAGTTGTTTGAGCTCCTTATATATTCTGGTTGTTAATCCCTTGTCAAATGGATAGTTTGCAAACTTTTTTTTCGCATTCCATGGGTTGTCTCTTCACTTTGTTGATTGTTTACTTTGCTGTGCAGAAGTTTTTTAACTTGACATGATCCTGTTTGCCCATTTTTGCTTTGGCTGCCTGTGCTTGCAGGGTATTACTCAAGAAATCTTAGCCCAGTCCAGTGTCTTAGAGAGCCTCCCCCAATGCTTTATTTTAGTAGTTTCATAGTTTCAGGTCTTAGAGTTAAGTCTTTAATCCATTTTGATTTGATGTGTATATGGTGAGATGTGGGTATAATTTCGTTCTTCTTCATATGAATATCCAGTGCTCCCAGCACTTTCCCCCAAATGTACGTTCTTGGCACCTTTGTTGAAAATGAGTTCACTGTAGATGTGTGGATTTGTTTCTGGATTCTCTGTTCTGTTCCATTGGTCTGTGTGTCAGTTTTTAAGCCAGTACCATAGTGTTTTGGTTACTATAGCTCTGTAGCATAATTTGAAGTCAGGTAATGTAACTCCTCCAGTTTTGTTTTCCTCTATCCTAATTATTCTGAAGAATAAGATCAGGCCAGACACAGTGGCTTATGCCTGTAATCCCCACACATTGGGAGCCTGAGTTGGGAGGATCACTTGAGCCTAGGAGTTTGAGACCAGACTGGGCAGCATAGTGAGACTCTGTCTCTATAAAAAAAATTTAAAAATCAGCTGAGCGTGATGGCACATCCCTGTAGTCCCAGCTATTCAGGAGGCTCAAGTGGGAAGGTAACTTGAGCCCAGGCGTTTAAGGCTACAGTGAGTTGTGATCGTGCCACTGCACTCCAGCCTGGGTGACAAAGTGAGACCTCATACCTTAAAAAAAAGAAATAAAAGGAATAAGTTGATGTTGATAGCGAAATACAAGTATTTGGACAGATTTCTCCAAGAAATATTATTTATTTCTTATGGCAGTAGTGATTAGAACACATACTGAATAGATCATTCTGTATATCATCAGGCAGATTTCTTTGAACTCCAAAGTAAAACAAACAAAAAACTGTTGCTAAACCCTGGAAATCGGATAGCTGATTTCATCAGATCTATAGAAATCAACTCAGCTGTTTTGTGGTGAGATAATTTGTTTCTCACGTTCCTTTTTCATAGCATGTTCTTGTGCAGTATATGAACTAACATTTTTTAGAAGCTTGTGAAATACTTCCTTTGTGATTTGGATGAGGAAGAATGAGATACAATGTGTCATAGTAGAGAAGAATACAAACATCAATTTAATAAAAGATTTTTAAAAGCGTACCAATTCTTTTTTATTATTGTTATAATTTAAGTTCTGGGGTACATGTTCAGAACGTGCAGATTTGTTACATAGGTATACATGTGTCATGGTGGTTTGCTGCATCCATCATCCTGCATCTACATTAGGTATTTCTCCTAATGCTATCCCTTCCCTATCCCCCTTTCCCCTGCTATTGCTCCCCTAGCCCCGCACCCCTCAACAGGCCCCGGTGTGTGATGCTCCCCTCCCTGTGTCCATGTGTTCTCATTGTTCAACACCCACTTATGAGTGAGAACATGTGGTGTTTGGTTTTCTGTTCTTGTGTCAGTCTGCTGAGAATGAAGGTTTCCAGCTTCATCCATGTCCCTGCAAAGGACATCATCTCATCCTTTTTTATGGCTGTATAATATTCCATGGTGTATATGTGCCACATTTTCTTTATTTAGTCTGTCATTGATGGGCATTTGGGTTGGTTTCAAGTCTTTGCTATTGTGAACAGTGCCACAGTAAACGTATGTGTGCATGTGTCTTTATAATAGAACGATTGATAATCCTTTGGGTATATACCCAGTACTGGGATTGCTGGGTCAAATGGAATTTCTGTTTCTAGATCCTTAAGGAATTGACACACTGTCTGCCACAATGATTGAAGTAATATACACTCCCACCAACAGTGTAAAAGCATTCCTATTTCTCCACATCTTCTCCAGCATCTATTGTTTCCTGATTTTTTCTTTCTCTTTTTTTCTTTTTTTTTTTTTTTTTTTTGAGATGGAGTCTCACTCTGTCACCAAGGCTGGAGTGCAGTGGTGCAGTCTTGGCTCACTGCAACCTCCGTCTTCCAGGTTCAACCAATTCTCCTGTCTCAGCCTCCTGAGTAGCTGGGATTACAGGCACGTGCCACCATGCCTGGCTAACTTTTTGTATTTTAGTAGAGACGGGTGTTTCACCATGTTGCCCAGGCTGGTCTCGAACTACTGAGCTCAGGTAATCCACCCTCCTCAGCCTCCCAAAGTAGTAGGATTACATGTGTGAGCCACCGCGCCCAGCCTCCTGATGTTTTAATCTTCACCATTCTAACTCGTGAGATGGCATCTCAAAGTGGTTTTGATTTGCATTTCTCTAATGACCAGTGATGATGACCTTTTTTTCATATGTTTATTGGCTGCATAAATGTCTTCTGTTGAGAAGTGTCTGTTCATATCCTTTGCCCACTTTTTGATGGGGTTGTTTGTTTTTTCTTGTAAATTTGTTTAAGTTCTTTGTAGCTTCTGGATATTAGCCCTTTGTCAGATGGGTAGACTGCAAAAACTTTTTCCCATTCTGTTGTTGCCAGTTCACTTTAATGATAGTTTCTTTTGCTGTGCAAAAGCTCTTAAGTTTAATTAGGTCCCATTTGTCTATTTTGGCTTTTGTTGCCATTGCTTTTGGTGTTTTAGTCATGAAGTCCTGACTCATGCCTATGTTCTGAATGGTATTCCCTAGGTTTTCTTCTAGGATTTTTATGGTGTTGGGTCTTATGTTTAAATCTTTAATCCATCTGGAGTTAATTTTTGTATAAGGTGTAAGGAAGGGGTCCAGTTTCAGTTTTCTGCATATGGCTAGCCGGTTTTCTCAGCACCATTTATTAAATAGGGAATCTTTTCCTCATTGCTTGTTTTTGTCAGGTTTGTCGAAGATCAGATGGCTGTAGGTGTGTGGTATTATTTCTGAGGCCTCTCACTGTCCCCTTCTTCCTACCCTCCCCAGCCACTGATAACCACTGTTCTTCTCTCTACTGCTGGATACATATCTAAATGAAAAGAAATCAGTATGTTGAAGAGATGTCTTACAGTATTATTCATAGTAGCTAAGATGTGGAATCAATGTAAATGTCCATCAGTGGATAAATGGATAAAGAAAATGTGATATATGTACACAATGGAATATTATTCAGCCATAAAAATGATCGGAATCCTGTCATTTGCAGCAACATGGATGACCCTGGAGAACATTTGTGAAATAAGCCAAGAATAGAAAACCAAGTTCTTTTTTGGCTTTTATGGCTAAACATAAATTCCAAATATCTTCCTCATTCTTATGTAGGATTATATAACTCATCTTTTTTATTTAGAGTCATGGCTCTTCTGGTTTCTCTGTCATCTCTAGCTCTTGTACCTCTGATTCACCTAATGTCTGTTCATTTAATAAATTAGCATGGAAGTCTTCAACTCTCAAGCTTGGCTTACTGCTTCTCTTGCTTTATAGCCTTTTCATTTTAAATTCCTCTTTCTGGGAGAGAGTAATCATTTGACTCAATTCCTATAAATACTGTTTGATTCTCAAATCTGCAGCCTTGCCCTTTAATTATCCGTATTTGTTCCTTTACCATTGGTACGTGTGACTACTTAAAGTAACTAAAAATAAATCAGTTTTAAAATTCTGTTTCTCAGTCACAGTAGCCATATTTCAAGTGCTCAAAGGCCATGTGTGGCTAATGTCTACCATGTTGGACAGTGCAGATATAGAACATTTTCATCATCTTAGAAAATTCTGTTGGACAGCAGTGCTCTAAAGCTTATTTTGTTTTTACTTGTTATGGTATGAATATGTCCTCTAAAGTTCACGTGGTAGAACCTAATTCCCAATGCAAAAATATTGAGAGGTGGGACTTTTAAGAGGTCATTAGGTCATGAGGGGAGAGCCCTCTGAATGGATTATTGCCATTGTTGTGAGAGTGAGTCATTTATTACAGGATGGGGTTCCTGATAAAAGGAGAAGTTTGGCCCCTTTCTGCTTTCTCTCTTGTGTTCTCTTGCTTTTCTGCCTTCCATCATGGGATGATATAGCATGAAGGCCCTTGCAAGATGCAGGCCCCTAGACCTGGACTTCTCAGCCCCAAGAACCATGAATGAAATAAAGATCCGTTGTTTATAATTAGCCAGTCTGTGGTATTCTGTTATAGCAACAGAAAATGGACCAAAACATTTGTTTTCTATCATCCGCCCATTATCTGCTGGTCATTTTTCCCAATAGCCATGTCCATGATTATATTTTATTATTTCATAATTTAATTGCTCCTTAATTTGCACTCTAGAACTTTAGTTATATCTTGTTAAAGAACAAAGATTTTAGCAAACGTTTTCTGTAAAGGGACAGTTAGTAGTAAATATTTTAGGCTTCTATGTTGTGGTTACTCAGTTCAGCTGTTTCAGTACAGCCATTGACAATATATAAACAGATGAATGTGGCTATGTTCCAATAAAACTTTATTTGCAAAACTAAGTGATGGGCTGGATTTGGCCTACAGGCCTTAATTTGCTCACCCTTGTTATAGAACTTTAAACATTGTGTTATGAATGTTTTAACTGTATAAATATGCTGAAGATAATAAAATGAGTACCCATTTATCCAACCACTAAGCTTCAAAAATGAAACACTCTCAGTACAGTGGAAACCTCCTATGTGACTCCTCCCAAAATACCTACCTTTTGTTCAACACATTGTAATCACCACTCTGACAATGTCTTAGATGGTATCATGCCCTATAATATTATGCAACTTGCATTTTTCCCACTGAACATTGTATTTGTTGAGATTCATTTGTATGGATTTTTAACTTTCTTTATCTTTGCTATATAGTATTTCATTATATATATATATATCATAAATAACTTACCCATTTACTTAATGGAAATTTTAGTTGTTTATTGTTTTACTGTTATAAACAGTGCAGTTATCAACAGTCTTGTACATTCTTCCTGGCTCATTTGTACAAGAGATTCTTAAGGGAAACTTAGAAGTGGTATGTATTAGAAGCCATACAAAAGAATGCCAGCTTATAATCCTTTTATTGTACCTTTCAACATTGTTTGCATATCATTTTAAGCTCAGGAAGCATTTGAGTTTGTACTAGGTGATAGGCACTTGATAATACAGAGATGAATTGGATGTGATCCATACCGTCATTGAGCTTTCAAGGTTATTCTCTGGTGCAACCCCCAAAGGGCTTATGGAATATGGGGTAATATATTATTTCCCTGCTACATTGATTATATATATAT
>PVKP010037990.1:0-21206 GCA_004027715.1 Plecturocebus donacophilus
TGAAGTTTTTGTATTCCAGGACAGGGCATCTCACATTTGAACGTACTTAGGAGGGTCACATGGCCGGACAGGGTGGCTCACGCCTGGAATCTGAACACTCTAGGAGGCTGAGGCAGGAGGATCACTTGAGCTCAGGAGTTCAACACCAGCCTGGGCAACATAGCAAGACCTTGTCTCTATTAAAAAATAATAATAAATAAGGCTGGGTGTGGTGGCTCACGCCTGTAACCCCAGCACTTTGGGAGGCTGAGGCAGGTGGATCACGAGGTCAGGAGTTCAAGACCAGCCTGGCCAAGATGTTGAAACCCCATCTCTATTAAAAATGCAAAAATTAGCCAGGCATTGTGGCAGGTGCTTGTAATCCCAGCTACTTGGGAGACTGAGGCAGAGAATTGCTTGAACCCAGGAGGTGTAGGTTGCAGTGACCCAAGATCATGCTCTGCACTGCAGCCTGGGCAACAGAGCAAGACTCCATCTCAAAAAAAAAAAAAAATGAATAGGAGGGTAGGAGGGTCAACCCCGACCCCATCTTGTTAAAGTGCAGACTCAGATTCAGCAGGTCTGGGGCAGGGCCTGAGATTCTTTTTTGTGTTTTGTGTTTTCTTTTTGGAGACAGTCTTGCTGTGTCACTCAGCCTGGAGTGCAGTGACACAATCTCGTCTCACTGCAACCTCCGCCTACCAGGTTCAAGCCATTCTTCTGCCTTAGCCTCCCCAGTAGCTGGGATTACAGGCGTATGACACCATGCCTGGCTAATTTTTGTATTTTTAGTAGAGATGGAGTCTTGCTATATTTGTCAGGCTGCTCTCAAACTCCTGACCTCAAGTTATCCGCCCACCTCAGCCTCCCAGAGTGTTAGGATTACAGGTGTGAGCCACTGCACCCGGTCTGGCTTTCTTTTTTTTTTTCTTTCTTAGACAAGGTCTTATTCTGTGGTTCAGTCTGGAGTGCAGTGGCACGATCATGGCTCACTGTTGCTACAGGCACACACCACCACATCCAGCTAATTTTTTGGATTTAGAGACAGGGGTTTCACTATGCTGCTCAGGCGGGTCTCCAACTCCTGGGCTCAAGTGATCCACCTGCCTTGGTCTCTCAAAGTGCTGGGATTACAGGCATGAGCCACCGTGCCCAGCCTGAGATTTCACATTTCTACCAGGCACCCAGAGGATGTTGATGCTCTGCATTCTAGACCACACTGCTTCTCTGACTCATCTACCCACTGGAATCACCTGTGGGATGTTTAAGAACTACTGATGCCTGAGTCTTATCACCAGATTCCGATGTAAGGAGTGTGGTTGAAGCCTGAGCATTAGAATTTCTCAAAGCTGCCAAATAAATTCTAGTGTGAAGTAAAGTTTGAGATGCACTGCCTTAGACTAGAGCAGTCACTCTCACACTTTTGTGCACACAAAGTTACCTGGAGAGTTTGTTAAAAAACAAAAACAAAACCACCGATCACTGGGCTCTACCCTCCTGAGTTTCTGACTCATCAGGTCTGGGTAGGGCTTGAGAATTTGGCTCAGACTGTAGTGCAGTGGTGCCATCATAGCTCACTGTAGCCTTGAACTCCTGGGCTCCAGCAATCCTCCTGCCTCAGCCTTCCAAGGTAGCTGATATAACAGGCAGGTGCCACCATGCTCGGCTAAATTTTTTTAATTTTTTATATTTACTTATTTATTTTGAGACAGAGTCTTGCTCTGTTGCCCAGGCTGGAGTGCAGTGGTGCGATCTCAGCTCACTGCAACCTCTGCCTCCCAGGTTCAAGCGATTCTCCTGCTTCCACCTCCCAATTAGCTGGGACCACAGATGTACACCATCACACCAGGCTAAATTTTTATGTGTATTTTTAGTATAGACAAAGTTTCACCTTGTTGGCCAGGCTGGTCTCAAACTCCTGACTTCAAGGGATTTGCCCACCTCGGTTTTCCAAAATACTAAGATTACAGGCATGAACCACCACACCCAGTTTTGCCCTGCTAATTAAAAAAATTTTTTTTGCCGGGTGCAGTCGCTCACGCCTGTAATCCTAGCACTTTGGGAGGCAGAGGTGGGTGGATCACCTGAGGTCAGGAGTTCAAGACCAGCCTGGCCATCATGGTAAAACCCCATCTTATTTATTTATTTTATTTTATTTATTTATTTTTTATCTTATTTTTTTTAAATAAAAATAAAAAAATTTTTTCATAGGGATGGGGCCTCACTTTGTTTCTCAGGCTGGTCTCGAACACATAGGCCTCAAATGATCCTTCCACCTCAGCCTCCTAAAGTGTTGCGATTACAGGCATGAGCACACAGTGCCTAGACTATTATTTTTATTGGGCAGACTCCTGAATCAGAATAGGTTCAGAGAGACTCCTTTAAAAAAAAAAAACTGTATGATACCTCTCAGTTATGGCAGTGTACCTTGTGCCACTGCATTTCCAAAGTGTACCTTTTTTTTTTTTAGAAACTGTGCTTCAAATGAATAGAAAAATAGTTATAGGCTGGGTGCAGTAGCTCATACTTATAATCTCAACACTTTGGTAGACCAAGGCAGGAGGATCACTTGGGGCCAGGAGTTCAACACCAACCTGGGCAATATGGCAAAAACCCAGCTCTTAAAAAAAAAAAAAAAAAAAAAAAAAAGGTTAGGCACAGTGGCTCATGCCCGTAACCCCAGCTTTGGGAGGCCGAAGAGGGTGGATCATGAGGTCAGGAGTTTAATACCAGACTGGGCAAGATGGTAAAATTCCGTCTCTACAAAAAGAAAAGAAAATTTAGCAGGGTGTGGTTGCAGGCACCTGTAATCCCAGCTACTTGGGAGGCTGAGGCAGGAGAGTCGCTTGAACCTGGGCGGCAGAGGTTGCAGTGAGCCGAGATTGTGCCGCTGCTCTCCAGCCTAGGCGACAGAGTGAGACTCCGTCTCAAAAAACAAAAACAAAAACACTAGCTGGGTGGGATGGTGTGTGCCCTATAGTCCCAGCTACCTGAGAAGCTGAGGCAGGAGGATCAGTTGAGTCCAGGGGGTTGAGTCTGCAGTGAGCCATGATCACACCACCGTACCCCAGTCTGGACAACAGAATGAGACCCAGTCTCAAAAAAAAAAAAAAAAAGAAAAGAAAAGAAAAGAAAAAAAACTTAAAAAAGAAACAATTATACAGATTTGAAAAAAAAACACTTCCTGTGCTCTGGTGAAGAGGTGAGGGACCTCATAGACAGCAGCTGTGTGACCAAAGGAGAGATCAAGGGCAAGCTATTGATCTTTACTTACAGAAGTATAAATCATCAGTGTCCAGAAGCTGTGTTCACTGTCTTTCTCTTGCCACCTAGGGAGAAGTACCTACCAACTGTAGCCAGCCTGTGGTCCTCTATTTATGCCACAGGACTTGCCAGCTCTCCAATCTATCCACTCCACGTGGACAAGTCCCTTTGTCATAGTTTAGGACAACTGTCACTCCTCTAGAGCAGAGGTTGATGGGGCTTGTCATCAGAGGGTGCCGATGATAACAGGGTAAACTCCTGTGCCTGGGCACACTGCAGACCTCCCAAGTTACAACAGTGGTAGAAAGGCTGGGTGTGGTGGCTTATGCCTATAATCCCAGCACTTTGGGAGACCAAGGAGGGTGGATCATGAGCTCAAGAGTTTGAGACCAGTCTGGCCAACATAACGAAACCTGTCTCTACTAAATTGTGCAAAAAAAAAAAAAAAAAAAATTAGCCGGGCATGGTGGTAGGTGCCTTTGGTCCAAGCTACTCAGGAGGCTTTGGCAGGAGAATCACTTGAACCTGGGAGGTGGAGGTTGCAGTAAGCTGAGATGGTGCCACTGGACTCCAGCCTGGGCAACAGAGTGAGACTTAGTCTCAAAAAACAAAGGGCAGTGATAGAGCATCCACCTTTATGTCAGTAAAATCCCATGAGTCCATTACAGAATCATGGCTTAACCACCTTAGTTTTTATCCTAAGGGTAGAAGAACTGAGCTATAGCCATAGGGATATCAAGATATGGTCCAAGGAGTAAGAATTTTCTTCTGAGGGTGTGGTGGCTCACTCATGTAATACTAGCATTTTGGTAGGCCAAGGAAGGAGGAGGTTTGAGCCTAAGATTTTGAGACCAGCCTGGGCAACATAGCAAGACCCCATGTCTAAAAAAATTTTTTTTGAACTAGACGGACATGGTGGTATGCACCTGTAGTCCCAGCTACTCAGGAGGCTGAGGCTAGAGGATTGCCGGAGCCTAGGAGTCTAAGGCTGCAGTGAGCTGGGATTGGGCCACCGTACTCCAGTCTATGCAACAGATTGAGTCCTTGTTTTGTTTTTTTTCAAGTGCCACTTAACTCAGGCTACTGGTTATGAAAACGCTCCCGAAAGAAATTAAATAGGTAAGTAAAGGAAATTTCTAGGGGTAAAATAGTTATTTATTTATTTATTTAGAGACAGACTCTTTTTCTGTCACCTAGGCTGGAATACAGTGGCGCAATTGCAGCTCACTGCAACTTCCTTCTTCCAGGTTCAAGTGATTTTCCTGCCTCAGTCTCCTGAGTAGCTGGGATTATAGGCATGCACCACCATGCCTGGCTAATTTTTGTCTTTTTAGTAGAGCCAGGGTTTCACCATGTTGGTCAGGCTGGAAAATGAATATTTAAAATGAGTTTCTGCTTCATCTTGAGGCTTAGTTGTAAATCAGCATGCTTTTTTCTTTTATCCTTTTTAATTTTAATTAATTAATTAATATTTTTGAACCGGAGTTTCACTCTTGTCACCCAGGATAGAGTGCAATGGCTCGATCCTGGCTGACTGTAACCTCTGTCTCCCGGGCTTTAAGTGATTCTCCTGCCTCAGCCTCCCGAGTAGCTGTGATTGCAGGCATCCACCACCACACCAGGCTAATTTTTGTATTTTTAGTAGAGATGGGGTTTCCCCATGTTGGTCAGGCTGGTCTCGAACTCCTGACCTCAGGTGATCCACCTGCCTCAGCCTCCCAGAGTGCTGGGATCACAAGTGTGAGCCACTGCACCTAGTTTCTCCTTTTTTTAGATGTAAAATATGATGTGAAAACTGGAGAAAACATTATACTGATTCAGAAATAACTTTTTGGAATAACAAGCTTGGTCTCTTTAGGAATGTTCCTGACATTGAATATTTTTCCATCTGGCTCCCATAAGAATTTTTTTTTTAAGAGACAGAGTCTTGCTCTGCCACCCAGCCTGAGTACAGTGGCATAATCATAGCTCACTGCAGCCTCAAACTCCTGGGCTCAATCAGTCCTCCCACCTCAGTCTCCCAAGTAGCTGAGATTACAGGTGAATGCCACCATGCCCGGCTAATAGGACTTTTAAATAGCTCTTGATATGGGGGAAGGCAACTACTATTTATTTATTTACAGATGCACTTTTTGCTCTTGTCGCCCAGGCTGGAGTGCAGTGGTGCAATATCGGCTTATGGCAATCTCCTTCTCCCGGGTTCAAGCGATACTCTGGCCTCAGCCTTCCAAGTAGCTGGTAATACAAGCATGCACCACCACACCTGGCTAATTTTTGTATTTTTAGTAGTGATGGGTTCTCACCATGTTGACCAGGCTGGTCTCGAACTCCTGACCTCATGTGATTCGCCCGCCTGAGCCTCCCAAAGTGCTGGGATTATAGATGCGAATCACTGCACCTGGCGCAACTACCATTTATTAAGCACCTGCTGTATGTCAGGTATTCCACAAGCCTCTGTGTTCATTAACTCATTGTTGCAGTGGGAAGCTCGTTTATCATTGGAATTATGACTTGTCTGGAATATTTGCTTAGATAGTTTGCAAAAATATTTTTTAAACCAAAATAGTCTATTCAGATAAAGCATTCCCACAGAGAAAATTATGCAGATATTTAAGAATTCTGTAGGTCTGAGAGTGTATGCAG
The DNA here is from genome assembly GCA_004027715.1 of Plecturocebus donacophilus. Classification (NCBI taxonomy): domain Eukaryota; kingdom Metazoa; phylum Chordata; class Mammalia; order Primates; family Pitheciidae; genus Plecturocebus; species Plecturocebus donacophilus. Next base: position 5,887 of record PVKP010037990.1, read on the forward strand.
GCTATTAAGCCTTAAAAACTTTCAGGACCTCTTAGGCTAGCCATTAAGACTCCTGCTGGGAGCTGGTTATTTAATTACTGCTACAAACAAAGTTTCAGCGATTGCTTCTAAATGGTTTTTCCAGGCCTGGAGGGAACCCAGGCTGGGCTGGTGAGTGATAAGGCTAATGTTTGCCTGCTGGCAGTTTTTAAATATCGCTTTCTTTTGTTTTGTTACATATAGACCATAAATTATATAGCAAAACAATGCCATATATTAGGCAAGGAAGCAATTTTGTTTTCTCTCTAAAATACTATGTCAGACATTGGCCTTGAAAATGACTAGGTTTGCTCATTTTACTTTATTTGAGGCAGGGTCTTGCTCTGTCATTCAGGCTGGAGTGCAGTGGTATGATACAGGCTCACTGTAGTCTCAACCTCCTGGTCTCAAGTAGCTGGGACTACAGGCACATGCCACCACACCTGGCTAATTTTTTTTTTTTTTTCTGAGACAGAGTCTGGCTCTGTTGCCTAGGCTGGACTACAGAGGCATGATTTCAGCTCACTGCAACCTCTGCCTCTCAGGTTCAAGTAATTCTCCTGCCTCAGCCTCCTGAGTAGCTGGGACTACAGGCATGTGCCACCATGCCTGGCTAATTTTGTATTGTTAGTAGAGACAGGGTTTCGCCATGTTGGCCAGGCTAGTGTCGAATTCCTGACCTCAGGTGATTTACCTGCCTTGGCCTCTCAAAGTGCTGGGATTACAGGCGTGGGCCACTGCTCCTGGCCTTGGCTAATTTTTTACAAAAATTTTTTGTAGAGATGGGGTTTATCCCCCATCTCTGGCCAGGCTGGTCTCAAACTCCTGAGATCAAGTGATCCCATTTGCCTTGGCCTCCCAAAGTGCTGGAATTACGGGTATGAGCCACAGCACCCGGCCGCTTTGCTCATTTAATAAATATGTTTTGGCTAGGCATGGTGGCTCACACATGTAATTCTAGCACTTTGGGAGGCAGAGGTGGGTGGATCACCTGAGGTCAGGAGTTCAAGACCAGCCTGATCAACATGGAGAAACCCCGTCTCTATTAAAAAATAAATAAATACATTTTAAGAGATCTATTATATGCAACAGTGAATAAAATAGACATACTTCTTACCCTCTAGGAGCTTCAGAGATGGCCCAAGAAAGAGATACTGTAAGAAAGTCAATGTGCAACCCAAAGCTGTATTATGAAACGTGTCTCAGTGTTGTATATGTACAATCCCAAATTGTATATACGAGAGAAAAACATATAGGATATCACTTATAGTGGAAGCCCAAGGAAAATTACATTAGCTGGGTCTTAGGGGATAAGGAATAAGGGATTAGATGGGTACTTGGTGAGGGAAAAAAGATCGTCAGCTATTATAGAAGCAAAGGTCCCTGAAGTGGGAAAGAATGTGGCAACATCTGAGAGCAGAAAAAAGAGCGAGCTGCGCGTGGTGGTTCACACCAGTAATACCAGCCCTTTGTGAGGCTGAGGCAGGTGGATCCCTTGAAGTTAAGAGTTCGAGACCAGGCTGGCCAACATGATGAAACCCTGTCTCTACTAAAAATACAAAAATTAGCCAGGTGTGCCAGCGGGTGCCTGTAATCCCAGCTACTCGGGAGGCGGAGGTAGGAGAATCACTTGAACCCAGGAGGCAGAGGTTGCTGTGAGCTGAGATCACACCACTGCACTCCAGCCTGGACAACAGAGTGAGACTCCATCTCAAAATTAAATTAAAAAGTGAGGCAGGAGAGAGGGAGTAATCAAGTTCTCCAAATGAATAGAACCAATGGTTACACACAGTGGACCCCTGAACAACACTGGTTTGGAACTGTGCAGGTAACCACTTCTTTTTTTTTTTTTTTGAGATGGAATTTCACTCTTCTTGCCCAGGATGGAGTGCAATGGTGAGATCTTGGCTCACTGAAACCTCTGCCTCCAGGTTCAAGTGATTCTCCTTCCTCAGCCTGCCTAGTAGCTGGGATTACAGGCACCTGCCAGCACACCTGGCTAATTTTTGTATTTTTGGTAGAGACAGGGTTTCATCACGTTGGCCAGGCTGGTCTCGAACTCTTAACTTCAAAGGATCCACCTGCCTTGGCCTCCCAAAGGGCTGGAAGTGCTGGGATTTCAGGTGTGAGCCACAGCGTCCGGCCTCCTCCTATAATTCTGTAAGGTCTAATTCCTAGAGTAAATCTCTTATCCCATAGCAATGTATTTTTGCACTGAGCCCTGACTGCTGCAATGAATCAGGCCACGTAGACCATGCTGAAGGCCAAGGGAAGCTACTGAAGTTCTCTGAGTTAGGTAGTTGGCCGATATCTGTGGGTGCGGCTCCCTTAACTGTAGCCAGGTTCAAGATTCTGAACAGAATAGAGTGCTGTGCAGAAAAAGTTGCTGTTAGACGATTTCTCAAATCCCCACAGCTGGTTCCTGCCGTGTTCCTATCTTGCTGGCAAGTGGTTATTAGGATTTTGCTTCTCCGTCCAGACAAGGGGGAAGTGTTGTTTGTGTTGTCATCTGAGAGCCCAGAACAGACCCTTTTGATTAAGATGGACCCTAAGCTTAAGGAAACAAAAATTACCTACAGGTCACAGGTTGAGGTGTTGGTTGGCATGAGTTCTTTCCTAAATTCCTATGAACGCAAGAAAAACCACACTCTTGCCATATTCCCTAACAACAGGAGCTGTCAAGGCAAATTATCAGACTCCTCTTAACTATTATTTTTTTTTTTTTTTGAGGCAGAGTCTCGCTCTGTCGCCCAGGCTGGAGTTCAGTGGCGAGATCTTGGCTCACTGCAACCTCTGCCTCCTGGATTCAAGCGATTCTCCTGCCCCAGCCTCCCGGGTAGCTGGGACTACAGGTGCGCACCACTGTGCCCAGCTAATTTTTGTATTTTTAGTAGAGATGGGGTTTCACCATGTTGGCCAAGATGGTCTCCACCTCTTGACTTCATGATCCACCACTTCAGCCTCCCAAAGTGCTGGGATTACAGGCATGAGCCACTGCGCCTGGCCCAGCCAGATCACTTTCTACCTTCACACTTGACTCCTCTTAACTTTGATTTACACTCAGACCGCTGTAAATCTGAACAGAGGACCGACCTTACAGACATTCTCTTCTGATAAGCAACTGTAGACCTTAAACCAGTTTCAGCCAGCCTATAGAGGCTGCACACAAATTGCTTTTGTGTCCTATAGCTCACCTTTTAACATAGAGAGCCAAATCTATCTCATTTTATTGCTAAAACCCTACCCCCAGGTGAACACGGGATGTATGTTACACATGTGTTTACTCATTGTGCATGTGCTAAACTCCCCTTATAAATATGCATAGTCTTTTCCCCATACCTGCTGAATATGTATGATTCCATTGTGTAATACAGGCTCTGTAAGGCATAAAACCCAACCTGCCCTTTCTCCTTTCAAAGAGAGAGCCACTTGCATGCACTCAGGAGACTGTCTCTTCCTGGTTTGTGAACTGATGTCACCAATACAACTCTCCTGTTACTTAGCCATCCTGGTGGTCTTCTGGATAACACTATCTTGCTCAAGAGTTCATGAGCAAGAGAACGGGCTCCAGTCTTTTGTGGCAGTATTTATATGGAACAGCTTCGTGGCAGACACAGAAACAGATAGTGAGTTGACTTTCAGACTGAGAGCAGCTCAAAATCTGCCATCCATCAGAAAGTGTGTGCAGTAGTCCAGGGATAAATACATGTAATTTGCCAAAAGAGGCAGTGGGTGCTATACTTGGAATCAATGTGAAGGCTTTAAAAATATACAGATGCTTGAATCCCACTGCAACTCATTTCAATCTGGATTTCTGAGGGTGAAGCCTAGACAACTTTACTTTTTTTAGTTTAATTTATCTATTTTTTTCTTATCTATTTTGAGACAGGGTCCTGCTCTGTTGCCCAGGCTGGAGTGCAGTGGTGCAACCATGGCTCACTGTAGTCTCAGTCTCCTGGGCTCAAGCGATCCTCCCCACTCAGCCTTCTTAGTAGCTGGAACCACAGGTGTATGCCACCATGCTCAGCTAATTTTTGTACTTTTTGTGGAGATTTGTTTTGCCATGTTGCCCAGGCTGGTCTCAAACTCCTTGAGCTCAAGCAAGCCTTCCAAAGTGCTGGAATTACAGGCATGAGCCATTTGTACCCAGCCCTCTTTTTTTCTTTTGTCATTTGTGTTTTGGTTTCATATCCAAGGCTTTGCTTCACCCAAAGTTACAAAGATTTACGCCTATATTGTCTTCTATGTATCACGTTAACTGTTACATTGCTGTTCAGTTCTTGAGACAAATGTTCATTAATAAAATCCAAATATATTACTATAAAAACTGTACCTAAGGCCGGGCATGGTGGCTCACACCTGTAATCCTAGCACTTTGGGAGGCCGAGGTGGGTGGATCACCTGAGGTCAGGAGTTCAAGACCAGCCTGGCCATCATAGTGAAATCCCATCTTAAAAAAAAAACAAAACTGTACCTAAGCCTGGGTGCAGTGGCTCATGCCTGTAATCTCAGCACTTTGGGAGGCCAAGGCAGGTGGATCACGAGGTCAGTAGTTGGAGACCAGCCTGGCCAACATGGTGAAATCCCATCTCTATTAAAAATACAAAAATTAGCTTGGCGTGGTGGCAGGCACCTATAGTCCCAGGTACTCAGGAGGCTGAGGCAGGAGAATAGCTTGAACCCTGGAGGTGGAGGTTGCAGTGAGTTGAGATTGTGCTACTGCACTCCAGCCTGGATGACAGAGCAAGACTCTGTCTCAGAACAAAACAAAACAAAACCCCAAACAACAACAACAACAACAACAACAAAAACAAAATTAGCCGGGCGTGGTGGCACATGCCTGTAATCCCAGCTACTTGGGAGGCTGAGGCAGGAGAATTGCTTGAACCTGGGAGCAGGAGGAAGTTGTGGTGAGCTGAGATCATGCCATTGTACTCCAGCCTGGGCAACAAGAGTGAAACTCCTTAAAAAAATAGATAAAGAAAAACTACCTAAGAAGGATCATGTTCCTTCTCTCGAAAGGATGCATCTCATTGGAGGGTCATAACACACCAGCATTTATCATCACTGCCAGCTAAGGGCCCAGGAGGCAGTCTAGTGTAGTTGTTAAGGGAGCAGATGCGAAAGTCAATCCACCTAGATCAGGGATTGACAGGCTTTCTGTAGAGAAATGTCTTAGTTTGTTTGTGTTGCTACAGAGGAATACCTGAGACTGGTAATTTGTAAAGAAAAGAGTGTATTTGGCTCATGGTTCTGCTGACTGGAAGACTGGGCATTTGGTAAGAGGCTCAGGCTCTTTCCACTCACGGTAGAAGGCAAAGGGGAGCTGCTGTGTGCAGAGATCACATGGAGAGAGAGGAAGCAAGAGAGAGATGGGGGCGTGTAGGCTCTTTTCATTTTTCATTTATTTATTTATTTATTTTTGAGATGGAGTCTCACACTGTAGCCCGGCACCTAGGCTGGAGTGCAGAGGCATGATCTTGGCTCACTGCAGCTTCCGCCTCCCAGGTTCAAGTGATTCTCCTGCCTTAGCCTCCCGAGTAGCTAGGATTACAGGCACCTTCCACCATGCTTGGCTAATTTTTTTGCATTTTTAATAGAGACAAGGTTTCATCATATTGCCCAGGTTGGTCTCGGACACCTGACCTCAGATGACCACTGGCCTTGGCCTCCCACAATGTTGGGATTACAGGTGTGAGCCACTGTGCCTGGCCTTTTATTTTTACTTTTATTTTTTTATTTGTATTTATTTATTTTTTTGAGACAGGGCCTTGCTCTGTCACCCAGGATGGAGTGCAGTGATGTGATCATAGCTCACTGCATCCTTGCACTCCTGGGTAGCTGGGACTATAGGTGTGCCATCATGTCAGCTAATTTAAAAAAATATTTAAAAAACAAACAACAACAATCATAAAAAAAAGATATATGTATATATGTATTTTTTTGTAGAGATGGGGATCTCACTATGTTTGCCCAGGCTGGAGTGAGGCTCTTTTTTTTTTTTTCTTTTTAGGTGGAGTCTAGCTCTGTCACCCAGGCTGGAGTGCAGTGGTGTGATCTCAGCTCACTGCAACCTCAGCTTCCCAGGTTCAAGTAATTCTTCTGCCCCAGCCTCCCAAGTAGCTGAGATTACAGGTGCCCATCACCATGTCCAGCTAATTGTTGTACTTTCAGTAGAGAAAGGTTTCACTGTATTGGTCAGGCTGGTCTCAAACTCCTGACCTTGTGATCTGCCTGCCTTGGCCTTCCAAAGTGCTGGGATTACAAGCGTGAGCCACCATGCCTGGCCATGAAGCTCTTTTTTAACAATTTGCTCTGGTGGGAACTAAAAGAAGGAGAACTCACTCAGTCCCCCATCCCAGGGCATTAATCAATTAATGAGAAATCCACCCCCATGACCCAAATATCTCTCATTAGATCCTACCTTCAACATTGGGAGATGAATTTCAACATGAGGTTTGGAGGGGTCGACTATCCAAATCGTAGCATTCAAATGGCTTTGCAGTTCTTTGGATTCTGTTGGATCTATTCGACTATGCCAATTATTTCATAGAGGAGCCGTAAACCGTGTATAAACAAATGAGCAAGGCTGTTCCTATAAAACTTGATAGGGAGTGAAACTGAAATTCCCAATCCTCTAATCATGCCTTAGTCTTTCTGGTCACCAGCCCCCATCTTGAAGCTATGAGAGGCCCTCTGCCACCAACTATCTCATTAGCATAAGAAAGACACTCATGGCCAGGCAGAGTGGCTTATGCCTGTAATCCTAGCATTTTGGGAGGCCGAGGTGGGTAGATCACCTGAGGTCGGGAGTTCAAGACCAGCCTGGCCATCATGGTGAAACCCTATCTTTTTTTTAAAAAAAAAAAAAAGAAAGAAAGACACTCATATCACTCTGGACATTTCAAGGGTTTTAGTAGCTGTATGTCAGGAAATGAGCTGAAGATCAAGTCATTCATTTTTTTCATAAACCCTTAGCACTGTATGAAAGAGTCTTGGTAATATTTCTGCTTGCTTGCGAAATGCTTGTCTTGTCTCTTCGAAGGTAAGCCCCATGAGGGCCAGGACTGTGTCTGAATAAAACTCAGACTCACAATCTGCAGCAACCAGCCCAGGAAACTAATCCTTTAATCACAGCAACCAGTCCAGCAAGCCAGCCTGCTCTCACAACTTGACTTGTAGGAAGGCAGACCACTTTCTCTAGCAACCAGTCTGGAACACCAAACAAAATAACTCTTGTGATCATTGACCCCAAATGGCCAGGACTTAATAGCTGACGGCTTCTCTAATTTTTGTCTCCACTTCTAACCTAGGGCCAACCAGAGAAAGCCAAACTGGCACCCCTAGCCAATCACATAGGAAGTCCACTTTCAATTAGTCTGCCTGTAGCTTCCATGGGTCAACATGTAGCAGGACAAGTTGCAGACGAAACCTCCCAGACACCAGATTTAAAGAAGGAAGTGGCTTTATTTGACCCGGAGCATAGGCAGACTTGCATCTCAAGAACCGAGCTCCCTGACAAAGAAAATCTAAGCCCTTTTAAAGGCTTACCATTTGCCGGGCGTGGTGGCTCACGCCTGTAATCCCAGCACTTTGGGAGGCCAAGGTGGGTGGATCACTTGAGATCAGGAGTTCGAGACCAGCCTAGCCAACATGGTGAAACCCCATCTTAAATAAAAAAATAAGAAAATAAAGACTTACAATTCTAGAAAATACATGTGGGAGGGTCGTGACTGATGAAGTAGGTGTGGGGTACGTGATCAGGTGGGGGTTTGACCAAGATTGAGCAAGAACAATGGAGGGCGTTTTCTCCATATTATGCCTGCTATCTATAGATAGGAGTATGAATAAGGGTGGGGGGTTTAATCTTTAACCTCTAGGCCTGATCAGCTGCAGCGATAACAGACCTTGCCTCTGACCTCATGCCTGCTATGTCTCAACTTTTACTTCTTCCTCCTTTGAGACAACAGACAAGAAAAAGGGATCTCTACCCTCAAACAGTCTCCAATCAGGGAGCACCTGAATGAAGCCTTTCCTTTTTCCACTCTAAAACTTTCCTGTTTTTCTGTCCACCTTAGCATCTTGGCCAAAACGCCGGCTCTCTTGCTATAGAAAGCTCCAAATAAGTAGCTTCTGTTTGTTGTCATTTGGCTGGTCTTGTTTATTTCCACTACCTCCATCTGTCTCGCTTCGTTGCCGGGAGGGAGTGCAGTGGCACTATCATAGCTCACTGCAATCTCAACTTCCTAGGCTCAAGTGATCCTCCCAAGTAGCTGGGACCACAGGTCTTGCATATGAAAAAATTCAGGGCAAGTCCATAGAGTAAAGTGAAAGCAAGTTTATTAAGAAAATAAAGGAATAAAAAAATGGCTATTCTAAAAGCAGAGCAGCAATATGGGCTGCTTGACTGAATATACTTATAGTGACTTCTTGATTATATGCTAAACAAGAGGTGGATTATTCATGAGTTTTCCAGGAAAGAGGTGGGCCATTCCTGTAACTGAGGGTTCCTCCCCTTGTTGCCATGGCAATTTGTAAACTGTAATGGCGCTGGTGGGAGTGTCTTTTAATATGCTAATACATTATAGTTAGTGTATAATGAGCAGTGAGGACGACCAGAGGTCACTTTCATTGCCATCTTGGTTTTGATGGGTTTTAGCTGCTTCTTTACTGCAAGCTGTTTTAACGTCAAGGTCTTTATGACTTGTATATCGTGCTGATGTCCGATCTCATCCTTTGACTAAGAATGTCTAACCTTCTTGGAAGGCAACTTGTTTTACCATCAAGGTCTTTAGAACTTGTATCTTGTGCTGAGCTCCTGTCTCATCCTATGACTAAAAATGCCTAACCTCCTCAGAAGGCTGCCCAGTATTCTCTGCCTCATTTTACCCAGATTCTATTCAAGATGGAGTCGCTCTGGTTCAAATGCTTCTGATACAGGTGTGTGCCACCAAACCTGGATGATTTTTTTTTTTTTCAGACGGCATCTCAGTTTGTTGCCCAGGCTGGTCTTCACTCAAGCAATCTCCCGCCTTGGCCTCCCAAAGTGCTAGGATTACAGGTGTGAGCCACCATTCCCAGCTGACAGTGACTGTTCATGGTGTGAATGCACATTGCAGCAAAGGGACCAGTATAATCACTCAACAGCTTCTTCTTGCCTGCTGCCCAGAAAAGGCAGTGCATTGAGAACTGCTGATCTTGAAGCAAAGAAAGAGTTTAATAATCACAGGGCTCACCAAGCAGAAAGATGGGAAAGAATTCTTGAATCTACCTCCCTTAGAATGTGAAGGCTACAGGGTTTTTCAAGGATAGTTTGACAAGTGCTGGGGATGGGAATGTGGGGTGCTGATTGGTTAAGGATAAAATTGTAGGGGGTCAAAGCTGTCTTCTTTCCTTGACTCAGTTCCTGGAAGAGATCACAAAACCAGTTGACCCAGTTTCTTGGTATGGGCTACTGATCTAGGTGGTGCTGGCTGGTCCATCAGAATATAGGGTCTGAAAAATACCTGAAACACCAATCTTAGGTTTTACAATAGTGGTGCTGTCTATAGGATCAACTGGGGCGGTTACAAATCTTGTAGCCTCTGGCGACATGTTTCCTGAGCCACTGTTCCAACCTTGTAGCTAATTTGTTAGTTTTATAAAGGTGATTTCAGTCCCTGAGCAAGGAGGGAGTTTGTTTTGAGAAGGGGCTCTTACCATGATTGCTTTGAAGTTAAAGTAGAGGTGGGCGTAGTGGCACATGGCCTGTAATCCCAGCACTTTGAGAGTCTGAGGTGGACAGATCAGTTGACGTAAGGAGTTCCAGACCAGCCTGGCCAACATGGTGAAACCCCGTCTCTACTAAAAATTCAAAACTTAGCTGGGCATGGTGGCAGGCGCCTGTAATCCCATCTCCTCGGGAGGCTGAGGCAGGAGAATCACTTGAGCCCAGGAGGCGGAGGTTGCTGTGAGCAGAGATGGAGCCACTGCACTCCAGCCTGGGGAACAGCTCCGTCTCAAAAATCAGATCAAATCAAATCAAGTTAAACTATAAATTCCTCCCATAGTTAGCTCGCCGATGCCCAGGAATGAATAAGCACAGCTTGTGAGGTTAGAAGCTAGACGGAGTCAGCTATGTCAGATTTCTCTCACTGTCATAATTTTTGCAAAGGTGGTTTGACCTGTGCAGTCCTTCCATTGTCCCTGCCTGGACACTCAAACCCACAGCACACTCCTTGCTCTTATTCTCACTCATCTTCTCTCTAGAACTCCAGATCTGCCCACCCAGTGGCTGACTCACTATCTCTACCTGGACAAACACAGGCCCTGGGACTCAGTTGGTCCCAGACCTACTGGTCATCTCCTCCCTCCCTCCTGATCTCCTCCCTCCCTTCTGCAGCTCCTCCCTCCCTCCCGCACCTCCTTGTCTGGTTCCTGACCCAGGATCTCCCCAGCGACCAACTAGAACCTGGGAACCAGGCTTCCTCCTCCTTCTCATGCTCCTGGACCTATGATCAGTTAGTAAGTCCTGTCGGTTCCACCCCCAGGATCTGTCAAATCCTCGCCTTCCTCTGCTCCTTTCCTGGGTTACTCCTTTCTTGCAGCAATAGCCCTGGATCCGGTCCAGTTGCCTTCAGTCCAGCCTCCTCCAAAGCTGCCAGGGGACATTTCATTTCCCCAGACAACTCATTTCTGACCAGGAAGCTCCCTAGCCTAAGAGCTTCTCGGTCACCTTCAGATAGAGTAAACTTGAGAGAGGCTTTCTTTCTCTCTCTCTCTGTTTCTTTCTTTCTTTGCTTCTCTCTCTCTCTCTTTCTTCCTTCCTTCCTTCCTTCTTTCCTTCTTTCTTTCTCTCTCTTTCTTCTCTCTCTCTCTTTCTTTGTTTCTTTCCTCTTTTTTCTTGAGAGACAGTCTCAGTCCATCATCCAGACTGGCGTTCGAAGGCATGATCTCAGCTCACTGCCACCTCCTTTCCTGAGTTCCAGAGATTCTCGTGCCTCAGCCTCCTGAGTAGCTGGAATTACAGGCACGCGCCACCATTCCCGGCTAATTTATGTATTTTTAGTAGAGATGGGATTTTGCCATGTTTGTCAGGCTGGTCTCCAATTCCTGACCTCAAGTGATCTGCCAACCTCAGCCTCCCAAAGTGCTGGAATTACAGGTATGAGCTACCGCGCCTGGCTGAGAAGAAGCTTTTTGAAAGCCCCCAGATTTGATCTCTGCCTGCTTTTCTGCCTCTAACTCCAGATTCAGCCTGCCCAAGCAGCTTGACATCTAGCTCCCAGAACTCTAGGACATTCCCTGATCGCCCCAGCTGTACTCTGCCAGGCACGCCTTTCCTCCTTCCCTCACCTACTTGGCAGGCTAGCTTCTCTTCAAGTCCCAGCAAGTCTGCCTCTGTGGTGAAACCACTTCCTCGCTGAGCCACAATCCCCCAGGTGCCTATGGCTGTGGGCTCATTTTCACAAGAATGAGATTTGCTTGTCATTTCCCTCAAGCCTTCCAGTAAATTCCTTGAAGGCAGAGGTTTTTTTTTCCTTTTTTTTTTCTTTGTTATCTTTGTCTTCTTAGAACCAAACAATGCCTGGCACTTGGCAAACATCAACATGTAAATATTTGTTGAGCAAATAAATGTTTGCTAAAGAAATGAGCTGTCTCACGACTGGATTACCCAATAGAGTTGAGGGCCAGTAGCAAAACAGGGGAGACCCCCAAAGTATTTAGAAATAATTTTATATTTAATAGTTGGATAAAAGCATTGAAACATCATGAAAAAAATGAGAATTTTGGAGGATATCTTTACACTCGTTTCCCTGCTTTTTTTGTTCGTTTGAGGCGGGGGTCTCACTCTGTCACCCAGGGTGGAGTACAGTGGTGTGATCCTGGTTCACTGCAGCCTCAACCTCCTAGGCTCCAGTGATCCTCCCATCTCAGACTCCCGAGTAGCTGTGCACCACCATGCCCAACTGTTTTTTTATTTTTTCTAGAGGTAGGGCCTCATTATGTTGTCTAGTCTGGTCTCAAATCCCTGAGCTCAAGGGATCCTCCCGCCTCAGCCTCTCAAAGTGCTGGGATTACAGGAGTGAGCCCCTGCGCCTACCCAATTTTTGGTTTTTTTTTTTTTTTTTTTTTTTTTTTTTTTTTTTTTTTTTTTTTTTTTTTTTTTTTTTTTTTTTTTTTGTAGAGACAGCGTTCACTAAGTTGCCCAGGGTGGTAACTTCTGGACTCAAGTGGTCTGCCAGCCTTGGCCTTCCAAAGTGCTGAGATTATGGGCATGAGCCACTGTGCCTGCCCCCTTCTCAATTTATTTACGTTTATTGCCCAGGCTGGAGTACTGTGGCATGAGCTTGGCTCACTGCAACCTCCGCTTCCCTGGTTCAAGCAATTCTTCTGCCTCGGCCTCCCAAGTAGCTGAGATCACAGGTGTGCGCCACCACACCCGGCTAATTTTTGTACTTTTAGTAGAGATGGGATTTCAGCATCTCTACTAAAGGATTTCACCATCTCTACAATAGGCCAGGCTCGTCTCAAACTCCTGACCTTGTGATCTACCTGCCTTAGCCTGCCAAAGTGCTGCGATTACAGGTGTGGGCCACCATACCTCGCCTATTTATTATTTTTTATTTGTTTATTTATTTTAGATGGAGTTTTGCTCTTGTTGCCCAGGCTGGAGTGCAATGGCACGATCTTGGCTCACCACAACCGCTGCCCTGGTTCAAGCGATTCTCCTGCCTCAGCTTCTCGAGAAGCTGGGATTATAGGCACATGCCACCACACCCAGCTAATTTTTGTATTTTTAGTAGGGACGGGGTTTCTCCATGTTGGTTAGGCTGGTCTCAAACTCCTGACCTCAGGTGATCCGCCCACCTCAGCCTCCCAAACTGTTGGGATTACAGGTGTGATCACTGTACCCGGCCTTACCTTTATTTTTCAAGCTGAATTATACTATTGTTTTTTAAATAGCAGACTTAAAAAAGAACAATCTTGTAGAGCGAGCAGTTTTACAGAAAATTGAGCAGGAAGTACAGGGAGTTCCCAGGTACTACTCCTTCGACCTCCCCCTCTTTAGTTTCCCCCATTATTAACATCTTGCACTGGTGTGGCACACTTGTTACAATCGACGAACCAATATTGATACATTATTATTAATTATATGTCATCATTTACGTTAGGGTTCACTCTTGGTGTTGTACATTCTATGGGATTTAACAAATACATGATGTCTCATGTGTTCACAATTACATTTTCTTTTTTTCCTTTCTTTTTATTTATTTATTTATTTAAGAGGCAGGGTCTCGCTATGTTGTCCAGGCTGGATTGCAGTGGCTATTCACAGGTGCATTCCCACTACTGATCAGCATGGGAGCTTTGACCTGCTCCGTTTCCAACCTGGGCCGGTTCACCTCTCCTTAGGTAACCTAGTGGTCCCCCACTCCCGGGAGGTCACCATATGACTCTGAACTTAGTGTGGACAGCCGATTGGCATAGCGCACTACAGCCCAGAACTCCTGGGCTCAAGCGATCCTCCCACCTCAGCCTCCCGAGTAGCTGGGACTACAGGCATGTGCCACTTTGCCCAGCCACAATTACATTTTCATACAGAATAGTTTCACTGCCCTAAAAAAATTCTCTGTGCTGGCTGGGTGCGGTGGTTCACGCCTGTAATCCCAGCACTTTGGGAGGCTGAGGTGGGTGGATCACCTGAGGTCACGAGTTCAAGACCAGCCTGGCCATCATGGTGAAACCCCATCTTTTATTTAAAAAAACAACAAAAAAAACCAAATAAAAATTCTCTGTGCTTCACCTACTCATCCCTCTCATCACCTTGCTCTTTAATTTTGTTTTTATTTTGAGTTACATAAGAAAAAAACAGTTGGGGGAATAGTACTCATTTAATCCTACTATCTTATGAAAACTTTCTCTTTTGTTGAGGCAGAATTCCGCTCTGTCATCCAGGCTGGAGTACAGTGGCATGATCTCAGCTCACTCCAACCTCCGCCTCCTGGGCTCAAGGAATTCTCCTGGCTTAGCCTCCCAAGAAGCTGCAACTACAGGCATCTGCCACCATGCCCAGCTAATTTTTGTATTTATAGTAGAGGTGGGGTTTCACCATGTTGGCCATGCTGGTCTTGAACTTCTGACCTCAAATGATCCACCCACCTCAGCCTCCTACAGTGCTGGGATTACAGGCATGAGCCACTGCACCTGGCCTTACGAAAACTTTCAAACATCCATATAGGTTGAAAAAAATGATACCTTGAATACCAGCGATATGGTTTGGATCTGTGTCCCCACTCAAATCTCATGTCCATTTGTAATTCCCAGTGTGGGAGGCGGGGCTGATGGGAGGTGATTGGATCACGGGGGAAGAGCCTCCATTTACAGCTTAGCACCCTCCTTCTGATGCTGTTCTCGTGATGGTGAGTGAGTTCTCTCAAGATCTCACTTGGGAGGCTGATTGTTTAAAAGTGTGTAGCACCTTCCCCCTCTCTCTTGCTCTTGCTCCTGCCATATAAGACATATCTATTCCTCTTTGGCCTTCTGACATGATTGTACGTCTCCTGAGGCCTCCCCAGAATCTCAGCAGATGCCAGCATCACGCTTTCTGTGTAGCCAGCAGAACCATGAGCCAGTTAAAGTTCTTTTCTTTATACATTACCCAATTGCAAGTATTTCTTTATAGCAGTGTGAGAACAGACTAATATAGCCAGTATATGCTCCACTTCAACATTTTTTCTTGAGGTAGGGTCTTGCTCTGCTGCCCAGGCTGGAGTGCAGTGGTATGATCATGACTTATTGTAGCCTCAATCTTCTGGGCTCAAGTGATCCTCCCACCTCAGCCTCCTGAGGAGCTGGGTTAACAGATGTGTGCCACCACACCTGGCTAACTTTTTTGCATTTTTTTTTTTGTAGAGATGGGGTTTTGCCATGTTGCCCAGTCTGATCTTGAACTCCTGAGCTCAAATGATCCACCTGCCTCATCCTCCCAAAGTGCTGAGATTACAGGCTTGAGCCGCCGTGCCTGGCTTTCAACAATTGGTAACATTTTGCCATTTTACTCTCTATTATTTATTTATTTTGCTTTATTTTACTTTTTTTTTTTTAACCATTTGAAAGTAAGTTGCAGATATTATGGATATTGATCTTTAAATGCTTCAGCGTGCCTCTCCTGGGAATAATGACATTCTCTAACACAGTGTCAAGCCATCAGCATACTTAAGGAAGTTAACAATAATTCCCTATGTCATTTAATATCCAGTCCACATTCAAATTTCCCCAATTGTCTCAAAAAAAGCCTTTTATGATTGCTTTGTTTTTTC
>PVKP010037991.1:0-21203 GCA_004027715.1 Plecturocebus donacophilus
TCTTAAAAAAAAAAAAAAAAAAAAAGAAAGAAAGAAAAGGAATTCTGGAGCTGCTAGAGACCAGACAAAACATGGGCCAGGGGAAAGTAAACTCTTGGGAAGGAGAAGGAAAATAGCAACTTCTCAACGGCAGAGGCTGGCAGAATAACTTCATCCCCTCCATCCTAGGCATCGTCCACCCATGCCCGGTCCCACTGTGTCATCTGAGTGAGCAGAAGAACGTAGCTGGAGTCATATAACTCTGTAGACTGTCAGGTGATGCCAGCAATGATAAATCACGTCATAATCTGAGAACTCTCCGTGGCACATTATCTCATTTAACGCTCACTCTGCCCTTACGCATTTGATTCTCAATCCTAGCTGCCCCTCAGAATCACGGTTGAGATTTAGGAAAAACGATGCTTGGCCCCCACCTCAGGTCTAACGCAGACCTAAAGCACAGCGAAGGAACCAGAGCTTAAAGTCCCCTAGGCGGCCTCTGACGCCTCCTCTGCCCTCGGCCTGGGGATGACTCCCTCCCTCACGGGTCAAGCCTGGGTGAACTAATCACGGCCACCCTGGGCTCACCTTCACCCGACGTGAGCGGTCAAGGCGGCGGCCGGGTTAGAAGCCGCCCCCGGTCCCATGTGCAGTCCTCAGGGCCCTGTGTCCCCATCAGAGCCCCACCCACAGGAGAGGGCTGCTCCGTACCTCCCAAACCTAAACGCCGTAAAAGCTGAGGCCAGTCCTCGTCCTCCCCCGCCCTGCGGGCAGCACTCCCTCAGGACTGAGGCCCTAGGACAGCAGCGAGGCAAAGCGATGGCCGTCAGCTTGACGTCCCCGTCCCCGGCTCCCTGGCAGGCTCTCCCTTCCCAACCATCAGCGTCTTCGAATGGCGTGCGGCGCGGTCCCTTCCCTTTTCCCCTTCAGCAGGGGAAGACGTGACCCAAGCCCGACGTGGCTTCTTCATGCCACAGGCGTCCGCCCCCACTCACACGAAGACACTGTCGGCGGGTGGCCAGGATAAAGGTATAAGCCGCACTGTTCTCAGGAGGCGTTGTCGTCGGCTGCGGCTAAGAACATGTTTTAGGACAGAGTCGCCGGCCGGGCATGCTGGCTCACACCTGCGACACCAACACTCTGCGAGGCCGAGGCGGGCGGCTCACGAGGTCAGCAGGTCACGCCAGCCTGGCCAGCACAGTGAAACCCCGTCTCCACCAAGGAGTACCCGGGCGTGGTGGGCCCCTGGAGCCCAGCTACTCGGGAGGCTGAGGCGGGACCGTCGCTTGAGCCCGGGAGGCCGAGGGTGCAGTGAGCCAGGATGGCACCAATGCTCTCCAGCCTGGGGACAGAGCGAGCCTCTCCCAGAAAAGAAAGATGGTGGAGTCCTGAGGAATGACAACGTCAGTGTGGGGGGCCCGGGAGACGCCGGGCAGAGTCCAGGGCTGGGGGCATCGGCCCAGCAGGACCACGTGCCGCCCACGAATGAGGGCACGAAGGGCAGGGGCCCGAGGATAGAGTCTTGCGCGACTCCCGTGTCTAAGTGACAGGAAGACGAAACAAAGCGAATCATCAGAAATCAAAAGCCAAAGTGTTGGCGTCTCCACACGGAAAGAAGAGCCGCGAGGGGGAGTCACAAGGCCACACAGCGCCCAGGGGCGGACACAACGCAGACCGTCAGAAAAGGCCACCTCCAGGAAACGGAAGTCGGGGCACGTCAGGAGCTGAGGAGCGAGCGGCCCCGAGCGGCAGGGGCCAGAGGCGTCGGGTCGCGCGGACCAGCCAGGAGGGGGCGCAGCTGCGGGGCGGGCGGACCGGCCGGGAGGGGGCGCAGCTGCGGGACGTGTGGACCGGCCGGGAGGGGGCGCAGCTGCGGGGCGCGGACCGGCCGGGAGGGGGCGCAGCTGCGGGACGTGTGGACCGGCCGGGAGGGGGCGCAGCTGCGGGGCGCGGACCGGCCGGGAGGGGGCGCAGCTGCGGGGACGTGTGGACCAGCCGGGAGGGGGCGCAGCTGCGGGGCGCGCGGACCGGCCAGGAGGGGGCGCAGCTGCGGGGCGGGCGGACCGGCCGGGAGGGGGCGCAGCTGCGGGGCGCGGACCGGCCGGGAGGGGGCGCAGCTGCGGGGACGCCCCAGTTCCACCGTGATGGCGACAACCGCGTTTCCGCGCCGAGGGACGATCCGGAGAGCACGAAAGCTGGAGTCCGCCTGCGGAGACGGAGCAGCTCTTCCCCAGGGCAGGAGAGAAGGGAACATGGTAGAAGGAGGAAACCAGGGCCACGTACTCGCATCGACCCCTCCTACGAAGCAGCGGACGAAGTTCAGGAACTTGGAGAACGTGGAGCAGAAGCGCCGCAGAAAAATACTCTCCAGGGTCGGACGGGGAAAGCGGGGAAAGCGGCGAAGGCGGCCAGGAGGGGCCGGGGGAGCAGCTGCGGCTTTCCACGGGAAGATGACTGCGTGGCCGGGCGCGTGGCTCCCGCCGGTCATCCCAGCACTTTGGGAGGCCGAGGTGGGTCACTGAGGTCAGGAGTTCGAGACCAGCCTGGCCATCACGGTGAAACCCCATCTTAAAAAAAGAAAAGAAAATAAAATCTAAAAACATAACTCCATGAGGAAGAGGAGGCCAGCGTGCCACCTTTCCATTTTCAAGAGACTCTAGAAGTCTAGATTTACATAAAATGTCCCCATTTTAAAAAACGGACAGCTATTTCAGACTTAAAAGAAACTCTATGTAAACCGAAGCAGAATGGAGCCTGAGCTGCGGGTGAACTAAGGCCACAGCGTCAGCTCACTCCAAAGGTCGGTGAATTGAACTAAAATGTCCAACAAACAACTTAGGTTAAAATATACATACAGTAAACTTCAGCAGAGGTTCTCGTGGATTTTTCTCACGGAAATATACAGCAAGCATAGAAAAGGAAAGTGGTAACTTTTAACCTGACCTGGGGCTTCACATGTTTTTAAAACATAAGGTAGGCTGGGTGCAGGGGCTCAGGCCTGTAATCCCAGCACTTTGGGAGGCCAAGACGGGTGGATCACTGAGGTCAGGAGTTCGAGACCAGCCTGGCCAACATGGTGAAACTCTGTCTCTACTAAAAATACAAAAAAAAAAAAAAATTAGCTGGGCATGGTGGTGGGCGCCTGTAATCACAATTACTCAGGAGGCTGAGGCAGGAGAATGGCTTGAACCCAGGAGGCGGAGGTTGCAGTGAGCTGAGATTGCGCCATTGCACTCCAGCCTGGGTGAAAGAGTGAGACTCCATCTCAAAAAAAATGAAAGAATTAGCCAAGTGTGGTGGTGGGCGCCTGTAATCCCAGCTCCTCAGGAGGCACAGGCAGGAGAATCACTTGAACCCGGGAGGCGAAGGTTGCAGTGAGCCGACCCAGTCCTTGTACTCCAGCCTGGGTGACAAGTGAGACTCTGTCTCAAATAAATAAAATAATGAAATAATTGTCTGGGGGTGGTTGTGCACGCCTGTAGTCCCAGCTACTCGGGAGGATGACACACAGGAATGACTTGAACCCGGGAGAGAGGTTGCAGTGAGCCGGGATCGCACCACTCGCTCCAGCCTGGGCAACAGAGCGAGACTCCATCTCAAACAATCCATAAAGGTAGGATGTGAGATTTCTAGACTTACAAGGAACACAGAGCTGGAATGTTAGACTGTGGGGCCGACAGGAATTGGCAGATAAGAGAATCTATGAGTCCGGGATTGGGAAGATGAAATGTTTCAGGGAGGGGCCGGGCGTGGTGGCTCACGCCTGTAATCCAAGCACTTTGGAGGCCAGGGTGGGCGGATCACCTGAGGTTGGGAGTTCAAGACCAGCCTGACCAACATGGTGAGACCCCGTCGGAAAAAAAGAAATGTTTCGGGGACTAGCTTAGCAGCATGAGTAGGGAGGAAAGAAGGGACTTAGGAAGCAGTTTCAAAAGTTAACGGGTTGACACAAGAAAAGTCATCTTAAAAGTTCTTTAGAGCAGAATAGTTCCCCAGGATGCAATGCTACAGGAGCCATGTGTGTATACAAAAGGGAATCTGTATTTCTGTTTCCATCTTTCCCTAGGATCTATTGAGTAAAGTCGAGTAGAAAGAGCAAGGTTTTAGAGCCAAACCTGGTTTTGAATCCTGGTTTCACTGTGAGAACGTGAGTGAGCTTGTTAATTTCGAGCTGAAGCTAGAAGGACCCCTGAAGCAGGAGGCGCATGTGGGTGCACTGAGGCCGATCACAGGAGGACCCGTGCGGCGTGTCGGCACAGCTTCTGGAGCGTCCCAGTCCCCTCTGGGCAAGTGGCTCTTTCCTGTCCTCTGCTGGAAGCCCTAGCGTAATGGGAATCCCGTTTTCTGTGAGAACATTTGAAATTTGTTCCTGATTTTCTTTTTGCGGCAGACAAGAAGCCATTATAGACCAGGAATAGGCGAGCGCCTCGATGACCAGGCGAGGGGTTCTCTGTCCACTCAGCCCAGACCACTCCTGCAAAGCTCATTTCAGCGCCTGCAAGTCAGGGCTGGAGATTTTGTTCCCCACGAAAGAAAGGTCAGATAGTAAACTCTGGGCTCAAAAGTATCCTGTAAGTCTGAAAGCCAGGGAGTTACAAAACAGAGCCAGGTGCTGTGTGTCAAGG
The DNA here is from genome assembly GCA_004027715.1 of Plecturocebus donacophilus. Taxonomy (NCBI): domain Eukaryota; kingdom Metazoa; phylum Chordata; class Mammalia; order Primates; family Pitheciidae; genus Plecturocebus; species Plecturocebus donacophilus. Next base: position 4,605 of record PVKP010037991.1, read on the forward strand.
AGGTCTGAGAGTCCAGGGCGCTTTGACAGAATGTCACAGACTACGCTGGCCGCCTGGAGTGGGTGAGCTCTAACAGAAGTGGACACAAGGGACCCAGGGAACAGACGTCAGAGGAGAAGATGGAGTGAGGGAAGCATTCCCTTAGCTCCAGATACCTGGCGCAGCTAGGGGCCTTCACAGCCAAGAGCAACTAGTGAGCAGCCTCGCTCAGCAGACAGCATCTCTGAAATCCAGCAGATCCGAGAAGGCCTGGGACAAACAGCGTTCTGCTGGGAGGGAGGTAAACAGAAGGACGCCACCTCCAGCAACACCAGACGCGATGAACTCCATCAGGAACGGAAGAGCCCATCTCTGCTCATCTTCCAAGGTCTGGGACTTAGAAGTGGTAGGATTATGCCGTAAATATAGTAATCTACACCTGAACCCACCATCACCCTACCTAATAGTAATTAGGAATCGATTATACAGTCAGTATCACAGCACAAAGAAAACGGAGCCTCTCCCCACAAGGCCCTTACGTAACCAACACCCAATCCATGAAAAAACTCAACAGTAAAAACTTAGCAGGACGGCTGGTGAGTAATGTTTAACCCTAGTTACTTTGACTGCGGAAGGGTATCTGATTGTATGACCTAGGATGGAAACAGAGTAAATTATGTCTCACTGAGGCAAAAGGAGAAGAAAGGAGTCTCCCTGGCAACATTCAGCCTACACATTACTTGCTTTCCACTGAAGTCCACGCTTGCCTGTAAAACACTCTGAACTTCAGCAAGGAAAAAGCAACATTGTCAGGACGCTTGACCAGCTGTATCTGCAGAGTGTGCACTTTGAGGAACGCTGTTCCCGCAGCACTTGTGTGTATCTGTTTAACAAGAAAGAAAAAAACAAACCCACTAGACTTTTGTTAGGAAAATATAGTCGGTGGAGACTGCACGATGTTAAGTCGGCAACTGTAGAGAGGCTGAGGATTCCTACAGGCATCAGCCCTGACTCCAAGGCTTCAGGCGTCACACCAGCCACATCTGGCTCCTCCAGAGCCTGCCGTGGACCTTAGCACGGGCTATCTCTCCCAACAGCGTAAGCAAAAAAAAAAAAAAAAAAAAAAAATCCTACTATATCTGAGCTGGTACGGACAGATGTCTCTAGCAAAGAAGAGATAAACTGAGTGTAAACTCAATTTCACCCATCTTCAAATATTTTACCCAGAATGCAGATCATATTTAAGGCTGGCCACATTTCTCCTTTGAAAAGCAAGGCATGGGCCAGGCGCGGTGGCTCACGCCTGTAATCCCTGCAGTTTGGGAGGCCGAGGCGGGTGGATCGCCTGAGGTCAGGAGTTCAAGACCAGCCTGACCAACATGGTGAAACCTCGTCTCTACTAGAAATACAAAAAATTAGCCTGGCGTGGTGGCAGGCACCTGTAGTCCCAGCTGCTCGGGAGGCTGAGGCAGGAGAATCGCCTGAACCCTGGAGGCTGAGGCTGCAGTGAGCCGAGGTCGCGCCACTGCCCTCCAGCCTGGGCAGCAAGAATGACACTCCGTCTCAAAAAAAAAAAAAAAAAAAAGAAAAGAAAAGAAAAAGAAAGGAAGGAAAAGAAAAGCTAGGCATGTGGAAATTCAAATACGTATATTTACTTTAAATAATTAATATCAAAACTAGAAGGAGAAGCAGGACTCTCAAACGTGTATTTGCTTAGAGTGCCTTCCCTTGTGCTAGTTAACCGGTCCTAGCCGGGGTAGCCCTCCCACGCGAGAAATCAGTGCACGGCATTCCACGAGGATCATCTGGAGAACAGTGATCACAGACGCATGTCATGTACATGAGAGAACTGTTCTCTCTCCTTTGTGATAAAGAACGGAATCTACTTACCTCAAAGTTCACTTGACCTGCTGATACTAAGTACCTTCCCTACCCCCAGCCGCCATAAACAACACTTTGTCCTATATGGCAAGGCTCTGGGCTGGAGTTCAAGGCCTTTCACAGTTTGCTTATCTAAGAGTTCCGCGAGCTGGGAGAGGGATTGTGGAGCCGGTATTGTGTGGAAACAGAAGCACCCACAGAGAGAGGACACCCTCATGCCGCTGATAGAACTGCTGCCGGAAGTAATCCCAGCACTTTGGGAGGCCGAGGTGGGTGGATCACCTGAGGCCAGGAGTTCGAGACCAGCCTGGCCATCATGGTGAAACCCCATCTTTATTTGAAAAAAAAGAACTGCTGCCTGAAAACAGCTCAGCCAACTGAGGGTCAGCTGAGACAAGGGTGTGCCCCAAATCTGCATTCTGCGATCTATGATTTTTGAACTTGCATTTCTACTCCCCTCGCGTTGATTGGTATGTCTAGACTACATGAGTGCTGCCTCAAGACAAACTTTCTGACCTTGATTTTATTATATTACAGTCTCAAAAAAAAATCATTCAAGAAAAGAAGTTCACTCTTCTTGCTCAGGCACTGAGGCTTAGCAGAACGCAGCCGTCCCTCGGGCCCCCAGCTCCTCGGCAAGCCCCGCCTGGCCTCTGCATGGCCACCCACACGAGCCTGCCCTCTGCTCGTGCCCCGTGCTCTGCCTGGAATCTCTTCCCCACTTCTGACTGCTCATTCACAGTCGGTGCTAAGTAAACACGCTTTCCAAGTGAACGAATTTAAGACCTACCATTTTCAAGGCTCAGTTCCAATTCTAGATGATATGCGAATCTTTCCATGACCACCACAGTCTGACGGTATCGTTTCATCATCTGAATTTCAGTTCTCACTCATCTACTTAACAAGTTACATGTAATACCTACTGCAAGGCAGGTACCAGGGTTCAACCCAGAAGAGCTACCGTCTGCCCTGAAAGAGCCCGGAGTCGAGAGGCGAGAGTCAGGAAGCATAACTGCGGGACAAGATTTGATATTTAACAGTATCTCAATACGAAGGCTTTCTTATTGTTCTACATATTTACTGAGCTCCTACTAGGAATCGGAACCAGCCTAGGTACTTTTCATGGGTTCCGATTCTATTCTGATGGCCGTTTTACAAGGAGAAAGAAGAGAGTCTGAAAAGTTCACATGGTTTCCCTGGCTATTTGGATAAGCAGAGCCTGGATTCAAACCCAGCTGAGTCTGGCTTCCTTCCACCATCTACCCTGCTTCCTAAGCCTGAGGTGCAGGCTGTGTTCTGGAAACAAAAGCGGTCACACTGGGAAGAGGGAATCATCACAGACAGAAGGAACGCACGAGCTGCATTCCCAGAATGGTGAATGGCGCGGAAAACAGAGCACAGGCAGATGTTGAAAGAAAGAAGGCGGCTGTGAAGCACCCCAGACTCAGTCCAGCAGACGACAGAGGAGCTTCGGTGTCCGTGTCGTGTGTCCCCAGCAGGATAAGCTTGTCTTTTTTTAGAACAGAATCTTGTTCTTGTCGCCCAGGCTGGAGTGCAGTGGTGCAATCTCGGCTCAGTGCAACCCCCGCCTCCCGGGTTCAAGCGATTCTCCTGCCTCAGCCTCCCGAGTAGCTGGGACTACAGGCACACACCACCACGCCCGGCTAATTTTTGTATTTTTAGTAGAGATGGAGTTTCACCACGTTGGCCAGGATGGTCTCGATCTCTTGACCTCCTGATCCACCCGCCTTGGCCTCCCAAAGTGCTGGGATTACAGCGTCAGTCACCAAGCCCGGCCCAAGACGAGCTTTCTTAAGAGCAGGTACCATAACCGCTTTCGTTATTCTCACATCAAGTATGTACTCAATACAACTGGTGGAAAGCCCACGGGCTTTTCTGGATCATTTAGTTTTGTGTCCCCAGGGGACCCCATGGTTCTTCGCAGCTTTGTGAACGCCAAGTATCTGTGCCTCTAACCAGTCTTGACACCTCAGAAACCAGTGACTGCTTCAGACCAAGAGCAAACCTTCTCTAGCTGGCACCAAGTCGACCAGGGCTATCTTTTCTACTTATCAAAACTCCTGCCATTCCCTGGGTTCCTTCATTTCCAGGGGTCACGTAACTGCAAAGCTGTCTGAAGATTATCTCAGTAGCACTTACGAGGTACTAGGCACTGTGTGCATTCATTTAACCCTCATAACTTCCGGAACTAGGTTCTAATGTGCCCATTTGACTGATGAGGAAACAGAAGCTTAGAGAGTAAAAGTCAGCCTGAGCCGGGGTGCAGGTTTTCAATCCCCATGTTCATTTTCTTCATCACTTAGCCATGATACCCACCGGGAAAAGAGATCAAGGAAATCTGGGCAGTCCCTCATGAAGGACCAGAGAAAGAAGTTGCTGAGAGCTTCTGGAAAACGTGTCTAGCTCCAGCTTGCTGCTCTCATCGCATTCCTGTGCAATGAATGTACGATGTGGCCAGATAAGCCCATTCCCACATGATCAGACCCTGGACTTTGGATGTCCTGAGAGAGTGCTGGGAGTCCTTCAGTCTCCTTTCCCGAGGAACACCTTATCAAAGCCATCACTATCTGCATTTGTCCTTCCAGCGCCTCCCGGACACCCTGAGTGCATTTATCACATCTGCCGGCCAGGCCGTGTTCAAGGGGCTGGTAATACAGCAGGTAACACAAAACACACGATCCCTGCACTCTTGAAGCTTAACATCTGGCAAAGGTGACGGTAAAAAGTAAAATTAATGACTTTTTTCCTTTGAAACAGAGTCTCGCTCAGGCTGGAGTGCAATGGCCCGATCTCGGCTCACCAGAGCCTCAGCCTTCCACGTACAAGCGAGTCTCCCGCCGCAGCCTCCCGAGCAGCTGGGACCACAGACCTGCGCCAACACGCCCAGCTACTCTTTGTATTTTTATTAGAGACGGGGTTTCACCATGTTGGCCAGGCTGGTCTCAAACTCCTGACCTCAGCTGATCCGCCCACTCAGCCTCCCAGAGTGTTGGGATGACAGACATGAGCCACCGCACCTGGCCACAATGAGGTGACTTCTGATGACAAAGGCTGTGAATTATAGACACTGGTGGCACACAGGTGCAAGGCTGATTTAGAAGGTTCTTCCTGGGGAGCTCGCCTTCAAGGCTCCAGGACCTATCTTACGCTTGGCCAGCTCCTCATTTGTAAGTGACCAAACGGAGGCTCAAGGAGATTAAAAGACAAGGACAAGGTCTCCCAACTGACGGCAGTTTGTCTCTTCCCACTATTCTACAGAGACTTTGGATACATGCATTTGAAATCCAGGCATCTTACGCTCTGGTTTTAAAAGCTGATGTATTTAACAGGGACGTGTGTTCTGAGTTCAAGTGACCTTTGTCCTGCGTTCTGCCCGCTGGCTGAGCCCTGAGCTGGAAAACATTCATAGTTTTTTGTTTTCTTGAGACATGGTCTCACTCGTCTCCCAGGCTGGAGTGCAGCGGTGCAATCGTGGTTCACTGTAGCTCAGCACAGGCACATGCCACCACATGGGCTTAATTTATTATTATTTTTTGTAGAGACAGGGTCTCACTTTGTTGCCCAGGCTGGTCTCAAACTCCTGGGCTCAAGTGATCCCCCCACTTCGGCCTCCCAAAGTGCAGGGATTAGAGGCATGAGCCACCCTGCCTGACACACATCTGTACTTATAATTTTATTTTCGGTACACTCTTTTTTTTTTTTTAAAGACGGGGTTTCACCATGTTGGTCAGGCTGGTCTTGAACTCCCAACCTCAGGTGATCCGCCCACCTTGGCCTCCAAAGTGCTTGGATCACAGGCGTGAGCCACCGCGCCCGGCCTTCAGTACACTCTTGGAGGAAAGACGACAGACCTTCACTTGACAATGAAATTGAGGCTCCAGATGGCTGAGCATTTCGTCTAATGGCCTGTTACTAGCAACGGAATCAAAACTCCGATGATCTGTACTCCAGTCCTGTGTTCTTTCCGCTGGATGAGGAGTAGCTGCCTAGCAAGTGGCCTATGAGTCTAAGACATCACTACCAGCAACTTCACACCCTGTGGTGCAGAGAACGTACAAAAGTCCAGGATAAGCACAACTCACTATCAGAACAGGAATTCAAAGACCACAGTGATTTGCTGCAGACCTCGGTGACCGGACAATCCTTCCCTGAGGCGGTCCCCACTCCCCGCTCTCGGCTTCTAGATACGAGACTGAAAGCTGCTATGGCAACACATTGCAGAGACTTTAGTAAATAAAGAAGCGCGTTCCTCAGAGCCAACCAAACCTTCACAGGCGGCTCCAACCCAGACCGGCAGTCCTGACAGCTAGGGAAGCCTAGGTAAGTGTCATATGTCAGTCTCACGCGTCTTCTGCTTGGGAAATAAACAGCTAGTGCTTTCCAAAGCTACCTGCACTGATCAGAATCATCTGGGAGAGTTTTCAGATAAAGATCTCTCCATTCACACAAGACCCGGAGACTTAGAAATCCCAAAAGCGAGAACCTGGGGAATCTATGTTTTAAAATTCAGCCAGCCTGGAAATCCACTGGTTTTCCTCATGTCTTAGTGCTCCAGCGTGATAGAGGAAAGATGCCTGCTTTTGTTATCTGTGGGCAAGCCAAGTTAGGCTGCATCATTGAAGAGCTGCTTCCAAAGTCCTCCCTGCTGCCCAAGGCCCCTCACCGTAGGAAGACCCCAGGTGTACCCACCCGGTTGGTTCCCTGCGAAGTCTTGCCTCACACCCTTTGCTGCACATCAAACCCATCCGACCCAGGGAAAGCTTTTTCTGAGATCAGTTTGCCAATTTCTCTGTGCAGCAGATCCTAGCCTGCGAGGGTGAGGGGAGCCTCCCGCAGAAAGAATCCGAGTGTGGATAATCCCTCACCCCCCCCACCGTCAGAGGGGCCTGGCTCCCTCCCCACGGGGCTCTTCTCTGCCCTCGACAGCCAGCTGCTGGCTTGGAGAAGGAAAAAGGAAAGAAGGTGGCTCCGGCCCCGGCGGCCAGTGTCCTCAGAGGACAGGAGCAGGTCTTACCTGGAGCTGGAAGGAAGAGCCGCGCTGAGCGTCCGCTCGGGAGTTCTGTCCCCGTGGGTGAGCACTCGGCTCGCAACTCACTGGACTTTGAACAAAGATTGGTTTAAAAGCTGATGTATTTAACAGGGATGTGTGGTCTGAATTCCAGTGACCTCTGTCCTGCCTCCTGCCAGCTGACTGGGCCCCGAGCTGGAAACCTGACAAACCTCAGCAAACTGAGCGCTCCGGCCCACCTGCCCGGCCCTGCAGGGGTGCCGATGCCCGCCAGCCGCTCCCAGAGAACGAGGAGAAGGGGCCTCGGCTGCCTTGGTCCCCTCCCTTTGGCAGATGCCTCGGTCACACCCAGCCAACGCCCCGTCCTGTTAAGGTCCTCCAGTCCCAGGCTCGTGCAGGACCATCCTCAGTCACTGAGGCTCCCCAAGGAGCAGGCGCCTGTGAAACCCCCACCCAGGAGGCCGGTGAGCCCCAGGCAATGGGCCAGGCACGCGGGCCACCCACGCGGCTTCCCTCCACCTGGACTCTCACCTGCGTGCTCCCGGGAGTTCCGCAGCAAAGCCCTTTCCCCCGTGTCCAGGCTTCCCTCCTCCTCATCCACCCTCTCCCCTCGCTTGTTTTAGATCTTTCTCACCTGAGGGTGCTCTTGCTGTTCTCCAGCCTCAGAGCTCCAGGGCGAGCCCAGCGGGGCAGGTGCAGTCGCTCTCCCGCCCTGCCATCCTGCTGCCCCTGCTCAGCCCCCGCCGGGTCGGCAGCTGAGCCCTCTCCATGGCCAGCGCCCACGGACGGTTCTAGCACCCGCCTCGCACTGACCTGGATCCCCAGCCCACGCTGCAAATCAGGGCAAGGGACTGCTCCCGGCACCGAAGCAAAGCGGGCCGCAGGCCGGGGACGGGGTGACCTCAGCCCTCTTCCACCCACACTGCAGGGGCCGTTTGTCTTTGCTGCGTCTTGGCTTTGCCCCCAACAAAGGCAGGACCTGAGCCAGTGCGTAAACGGTTTACAGTGACAAACGCCGAGCAGCTTCCTCACAGCAGCTCATCTTCCTCCACCCGAAGGCTAAGCCCCGCTGGCCTCCGCATCCTTCAGAGCAGAAGGTAGAAGGGGAGAGTCTGGATCTAGGATCAGAGCACCTGAGCTCACTGTAATCCCAGCACTGCGGGAGGCCGAAGCGGGTGGATTGCTTGAGCTCAGGAGTTCGAGACCAGCCTGGGCCACACGGTGACACTCCACCTCTACAAAAGGTCCAGAAGGAACCCTGTAGTCCCAGCTGTCTGGAGGCTGAGGTGGGAGGATTGCTTGAACCCGAGAAGCAAAGGTGGCAGTGAGCCGTGGTCATGCCTCTGCACTGCAGCCTCGTGACGGAGCAAGACCCTGTCTCCAGGGAAAACAGAAAGAAAGAAAACACCTGAGTCCACTTCTCACTGCCATTTCCCAGGTGTGTGATCTAGAGTGACTCACTCTGAACTCTCTGGGTCTCACCTTCATCATGTATCAAGAGTGGTTCTTGTATGAAGTTTTAAAGACTGGCTGGGCCCAGGGGGCTCATGCGGGTCATCTCAGCACTTTAGGAGTCGGGGGCGGAAAGAGTGCTTGAGGCCAGGAGTTTGAGACCAGCTGGGCAACAGGCCAAAACCCCGTCTCCACAAAAAGCACAAAACCTAGCCGGGCATGGTGGAGCGCCTGCGGTCCCGGCTGCTCAGGAGGCTGCGGCGGGAGGATGGATGAGCCTGGGAGGCAGAGGCTGCAGTGAGGCCACCGCACTCCAGCCTGGGGACAGTGAGACCTTGTTTCAAAACAAGTATGTATTGTGGTAGAATACTCATAACAAACAATTTACCATCTGAATCACTGAGTATATCATTCGATGGCATCAAGGACTTTCACACTCAGGCAGCCCTCAGCACCGCCAGCTGCAGAGCTTTTCCATCTTCTCAAAGTGACACTAGGCAGCTAATGAATGATGGTTTCCATTCCTTCCTCCCCAGCCCCTGGCAACCACTCTTCTACTTTGTTTCTATGAATGTGACGACTCTAAGCGCCTTCTGTCTGTGGAATCGGATACTATTTGTCCTCTTACGACCCGCTTATTTCACTTAGCAGATATCTTCAGTGTTCAAGTTGTAGCACATGACCAAATTTTCTTCCTTTGAAGAGAGACTAATATTCCTCTGTGGACATAAACCACAGTTACTCATCCGTCCAGGAATGGGTTGCTACCACGTTTTCGTTGTAGTCAACAACGCTGCTACGAAAACGCGTCAACAAATATTTGTTCAAGTCCTCGTTTGCAAATCATTTGGGTATTTGCCCAGTAATTGAATTGCTGGATCATATGTTTTGTTTTGTTTTTGAGACAGACTCTCGCTCCGTCGCCAGGCTGGAGTGCAATGGCACAATCTCGGCTCACAATCACGCCTCCCGGGTTCAAGCAATTCTCCTGCCTCAGTCTCCCACGTAGCTGGGACTCCAGGTGCGTGCCACCACGCCCGGCTAATTTTTGTATTTTTTTAGTAGAGATGGGGTTTCACTATGTTGGCCAGGCTGGTCTCGATCTCTTGACCTCATGATCCGCCCACGTCGGCCTCCCAAAGTGCTGAGACTACAGGCGAGTGCCGCCACGCCCAGCTAATTTTTGTATTTTTCAGTAGAGACGGGGTTTCACCACATTGGCCAGGATGGTCTCGATCTCTTGACCTCGTGATCCTCCCAAAGTGCTGGGATTACAGGCATATGTTTAATTGTTTAAGGAAACACCATACTGTTTTCCGTAGTGGCTGCACCACTTTACTTTCCCACCAGGAACACAGAAGGTTCCCATTTCGCCACATTCCCATCAACACTTGTTATTTTCTGGTTTTGTTTTCATAATGGCCATTTTAGTGGGTTTGAGGCAACATCTTTGTGGTTTTGATTTGCATTTCCTTGATGAGTAATGACGCTGGCTATCTTTGTGTGTGCTTACTGGCCATCTGTATATCTTCTCTAGATAAATGTCAATTCAATTTGCTTGCCCATTTTAAAAATCAAGTTATTTTTGTTACTGGATTGTGTCATCTCAGTTTTTCTTTATTATAAAACAAAGACTCGGCCGGGCGCAGTGGCTCACGCCTGTAATCCCAGCACTTTGGGAGGCCGAGTCGGGTAGATCATGAGGTCAGGAGTTCGAGACCAGCCTGGCCAAGATATTAAAAGCCCATCTCTACTGAAAATACAAACATTAGCTGGGTGTGGTGGCACACGCCTGTAGTCCCAGCTACTCAGCAGGCTGAGGAGGGAGAATCGCTTGAACCCGGGAGGCAGAGGTTGCAGGGAGCCGAGATCGCGCCCCTGCACTCTAGCCTGGGTGACAGAGTGAGACTCCGTCTCAAAGAAAACAAAAACAAAAACACAAAGACTCAGAGAGGTGAAGTGACTTAGCCAAAGCCTCCTCAGGCAAAAACGTGGCTAAAAACCCTATGCTTTTGCTTTTAAGGCCAACGCTCTTCCCACTATACAGTCTGCCTGGCTCGGTGGGTATCCTCAGATTTTTCCTCCAACTTCAGCTCTGATTGCCCTAGTATCACCTTGTCTTTTCAGTAGCTCATTAACTTACTCTGAGCCTGGGATTTCAAGCTCCAGTGGTCTCCCGTCCCTGTCGAGAGTCGGTATTTATGACGGGCTCCCTCTCCAGTCTCTGTTACTCTGGCCTCGTGTAGTCTGCATACCTCTGGAGGAATTTATTAGGCCAGGGTTCAGATGCAAGGCTGAGATAAATGTTTACAGCAGTGTGGGGCCACAGGCTGGAGACAGGCAATGCCACTTGGCTGCAGCACGCACTGTGGCCCCACGTGAATGCTGATTGGAACTTTCGAGTTCTTCCCAGTACCAGGTGTCAGGACAGGGGAGGCCTGAGCGTCCTTGAAGAGCTGTGAATTCTTAACACTTGCGAGTGGGAATTCACTCGTTGTTCTTTTTCCCAGCTGAGGAATCAGAATACACAATCCTTTTCACTGTCAGAAAAACTCACATGGGCCGGGCGCGGTGGCTCACGCCTGTAATCCCAGCACTTTGGGAAGCCGAGGCGGGTGGATCACAAGGTCAGGAGATCGAGACCATCCTGGTCAACATGGTGAAACCCCATCTCTACTAAAAATACAAAAATTAGCTGGGCGTGGGGGAGCGAGCCTGTGGTCCCAGCTACTTAGGAGGCTGAGGCAGGAGAATTGCTTGAACCCGGGAGGTGGAGTTTGCAGTGAGCCGAGATCTTGCCATTGCACTCCAGCCTGGGCAACAAGAGTGAAACTGCATCTCAAAAAAAAAAAAAAAGAAAATCTCGCAGAACAAGAACATGCCACGTTCTGGGTTCCTGCACGTACCAAGCTCTGGGCACTCTTGGAGTGTGGATTGAAAAGGTATTTGCTGCCCCTTTCCGAGAGACACAGAACAATCAGTGGTCCTTGGGCAGTTTGGATTCTGCCTTAAAGAGCCAGACCTTCAAGGGCCCCCAGATGTCCCAGATGGGAAACAGGAGTAGAGAGAGCAAGGAACGCGTCAGGGATCTCAAGGCCACAGGCTCAGCTTGACCTCATCCTCTGGGGACCATCCCATGCAGAGGTAAAGGGTCAGTGAGAAGGAATCAGGAACCATGAACAGCCCAGTGGCCCACGTCTGTAGCTTGATTTAAAAGACATCCCTGCTGGACCCAGTAGCTCATACCTGTAGTCCTAGGAACTCAGGAGGCCGAGATGAGAGGATCACTTGAGCCTAGGAGTCCAAAGCTGCAGTGAGCTATCATTGCACCCCTGCACTCCAGCCTGGGCTACCGAGAACCCGCTCAGCCACGAGACCTCCTCCCAGGGGGCACTGAAGGAACCGAGAGGCAGACACCCAGACAGAACAGCAAAGTGGGGCTATCGGGAGCGGCAGCCTGTCGAACTGAGAGCCTCAGGGGCTGATGAAGGCCGGGAGCAGACTCTGACCCACACCCTGAGTCTCTCTGACCAGGTGATCGTTATCAACACAGATGTTCAGTATTTTCTCAGAACACAAACTATGCCAAGTAGGCAGCTGGCGCCCCCCCGCACGGATCACAGGCAAGCTGCAAGGTATTCTCCACGAGGGGGCCACGGGGCAGGGGCCGCTATCTTAAAGAATTGCCGTGACCGGTGCGTGATGTTTATGCGTTGTCCCGCCATTTCGAAATGCCCCAAGCAGTTTTCTACTTGTCGAGGGAGGCGGGCTAGGTTTTCCTTGCCATTGTTCTTCCTAGGACACAATATGTTCTATCATACACACTCAGCGTTTCTCAATATTCACAAACTTAACATTTCTCAACACTGGGCAAAAGAGAAAGGTCTAGCTCTAAATAAATAAGTAATTAATTAATTAAAAGACATTCCGGGAGAGTGGGAGGTGGAGTTTGCAGTGAGCCGAGATCGTGCCTTTGCACTCCAGCCTGGGCAAGAGGGGGGACTCTGTCTCAGAAAAAAAAAAAAAGACATTCCATCTCAAAGTATTCCCTCCCCCAGAAAGGTTCCAGTGCCCCTGACCTTCTAGCTTGGAAAGCAAACTAATTGTGCCCATCCTGTTTTCTCTGTTGCTTAGAATTCTTGCCAGGAGGCTGAGCATGGCGGCTCTCGCCTGTAATCCCTGCACTTTGGGAGGCCAAGGCAAGTGGATCCCTTGAGGTCAGGAGTTCGAGACCAGCCTGGCCAACATGGTGAACCCCCACCTCTACTAAAAATACAAACATTAGCCGGGCTTGGTGGTAGGCACCTGTAGTCCCAGCTACTCAGGAGGCCGAGGCAGGAGACTCGCTTGAACCCGGGAGGCGGAGGCTGCAGAGAGCCGAGATCGCACCACTGCTGTCTAACCTAGACAACAGAGCGAGACTCCATCTCAAAAAAGAAGAAAGAAAGAAAAGATTCTTGCCAGAAGAAAAAGCAACACTTGTCATTTTTTTAATTTTAATGTAGTCTTGCTGTGTCACCCAGGCTGGAGTGCAGTGGCATGATCTCAGCTCACGGCAGCCTCCGTCTCCCGGGTCCAAGGGATCCTCCCGCCTCAGCCTCCCGAGTAGCTGGGATCACAAACATGCTCCACCACGCCGGGCTCATTTTTGTATTTTCTGTAGAGACCGGGTTTCACCATGTGGGCCAGGCTGATCTCAAACTCCTGACCTCAAGGGCTCCACCTGCCTCGACCTCCCGACGTACTGGGATTACAGGTGTGAGCCAGCACACCTGGCCAATGCTTGTCTTCATCATCCACTGAAGAAAGTACATTGCCTCCTTTGAAGCCCAGGTCAGCATGAGGGTGGCCCCATGCGGTTTGCCTTAGGGTAGAAGGCAGCGTCTGCGCCTCCAGACAGCTGTGGGAGTGCCCACAACTCCACTCTCGAGAGTATGTTTTTGCTAAGCACCCTTTGCGATGTACTAACTATTAATTTCCTCCGGATCAACTGAAAATACGAGGGAAGGTAAATGTCAAATCCCTGACGGAAGAATGAGGAACCAAGGCCTAGGACACCTCATGCCCGAGGGAAGGCTGAGAAATAATGGCCACTGCCAAGCGTGGGAGACCAGCTTCCCCAACTTCTTCGGCCAAAGGCAGCCTGGCAGGCGCCTTTCCGAGGAGCCCTGCGCTGCGGTTCACGTGGTGTGGCTTGCAGGCAGCTGGCGCGGGTGCTGAGCGAAGGAGGACGGGGGACCTGCGGCTGCGGGCACACGTTGTCACTGTGGCGTCCAGCAGGCCTGCGACGCGGAAAGGCACATTCCCCTAGGCGTCCACACGGCAGAGTGTGCGGACGGGTGAGGGGGACCCAGCCCGCCGTACAGGCAGAGCTGCGACGGCTGCCATTTCTGCCACGAGGCTGGTGTGTCCTGGAGAGACTCAGGTTCCCCCTGTAGACATCGGGGTGCAGCCCCACGGGCCGGGGCCCCTCAGGAGGACGCCTGACCGCAAATTAACCTGGTGTCTTCTGTCGCCAGAGAGGCTCTCCAGGACAGCAGTGATTTGCACAGATTTTTCTTTGCCTTCTGTTTTAAAAGACAGAACTTGAGGATTCCTGGTGAGCCACTCACCAAAGGCTGGGAATTGGAAGGGAGGCTGAGAGAGACGTTTTCCCAGGGCCCCCCGTCGTCTTGATACCCAGATCCCCGAGGCTGCCACCCGTGTCCGCAACAGCACAGCCCTGAGGTCAGGGGCGCGGTGGCTCAGGCCTGTGATCCCAGCACTTTGGGAGGCCGAGGAGGCGGATCACCCGAGGTCGGGAGTTCGAGACCAGCCTGGCCAACATGGCACAACCCCGTCTCTACTAAAAATACAAAGCTTAGCCAGGCATGGTGGTGCGTGCCTATAGTCCCAGCTACTCAGGAAACTGAGGCAGGAGAATCCAGGAGGCGGAGGCTGCAGTGAGCTGTGATCACGCCATTGCACTCTAGCCTGGGCAACACAGCAAGACTCCATCTAGACAGACAAAAAAACAAAACCCAAAACCAGCCCTGACTCTCCCTCTCCACATTCTACCATAATCCATCATCAATTCCTCTGGGCGAAAGGCCTGCAGGGACAGTGGCTGCGGTCGGGGCTGCAACGCCTGCACAGCTTTGCCGCCTGTGCCTCCGGCTCTGAGGCTTGGTTTCCTTCTAGAAAACTGTTGGCTGTGCCAGGCGCCAGTTCACCCTTCTGCGGGGAGAAGCCGAGCCTCCCACCAGGCCCTGGAGCCTCGAACACGCATCCCTGCAGCCACTGGGACTGCTCAGCAACCTCGCAGCAGGCCCTGAACTGGCCAAGGTCGGAGTCGCTCTCCCTGACTCACACGCCCCAAACTCGCACGTGCAGAGCAACAAAGGGCACTGTGACGGGAGAACTTTCCGCACGCGGCTGCCAGCTCTGGCTCCCCTACGGCCTGGAAGTCTGAAAGGGGCCGGCGAAATGTGGGAACGGCTACGCCGCCAAAGTGACCCCTGGCTGCAGTGAACAGATGAGACCGGACAGGCTCAGGCAGGAGGCAGGCTGAGCCACGCAGCCAACAAGGAGGCTGACAGACCGGGCTGTATTCCGAGAAGGGCGGAAAGGACAAACGAAACACGGGAACCACGAACGCATGGACGCAGTCGGAAACCATGGCGGGAGCTGCAGCTATTTAGCCAGAAAGGAGAAACGTTGGGATGATTAACTTTCTTCAGAGATTCGACAGACTCCTGAGCAGGAAGGAAAACTAGGTAATGACAGCCAGGTGCGATGGCGCACGCCTGTGGTCCCGGCAGTTTGGGAGGCTGAGGCAGGCAGATCGCCTAGGTCAGACGTTCGAGACCAGCCTGGCCAACACGGTGAAACCCCGTCCCTACTAAAAATACAAAAACAGCCAGGCGTGGTGGCGTGTGGCTATAATCCAGCTACTCGGGAGGCTGAGGCCCGAGAGTCACTTGAACCCAGGAGACGGAGGTTGCAGGGAGCCAAGATTGTGCCACTGAACTCCAGCCTGGGCAGCAGAGGGAGACTCAGAAAGAAAGAAAGAAAAGAGAGAAAGAGAGAAGGAAGGAAGGAAAGAAAGGAAGAAGGAGGGAAGGAGGGAAGAAAGGAGAGAAAGAAGGAAGGAAGGAAGAAGGAGGGAAGGAGGGAAGAAAGGAGAAAGAGAAAGAAAGACAGAAGGAAAGAAGGAAGGAAGGAAAACGAGGTGATGACGCTAGCCCACACCTGAGTACTTATTCTACGCCAAGCAGCGTGTCAGTTGCTTTACACATTTTTCTCATTTGCTCTAAACAGCCGTTCTGTGATAGAAGTGCAATTGTGACCCCACTCCACGGTTGAAGAAAACACAGGAAAGTTGAACGACTCACCCCAGGTCGCATGGTAAATGGTGGCGTCAGGATGTGAACCCGGGCGGTCTCCTCCGGTGCCTGAGCCGTGCCTGCCGAGCGCAGACGTGGCCTGTGTGGGGCCCCCCGAAGGATTAGCTGAAAGTTAAAGGAAGGCACGACTGACAGCAACACGAGGAAGAACTTTTAGCGACCTGAAGTACGGCCGGGCGCGGTGGCTCGCGCCTGTGATCCCAGCACTTTGGGAGGCCGAGGCAGGCGGATCACGAGGTCAGGAGATCGAGACCATCCTGGCCAACATGGCGAAACCCCGCCCCTACTAAAAATAATTACCTGGGCGGGGTGGCGCCGGCCTGTAGTCCCAGCTACGTGGGAAGTTGAGGCAGGAGAATCGCTTGAACCCGGGAGGCGGAGGCTGCCGTGGGCCGAATGCCACAGTGCTCTCCGGCCTGGCGACAGAATGAGGCTCCCTCTCAAAAAAACAAAAAACGAAGTGTTCCCCGGGGGAGACCGGGTAGATAGGTTGGGAGGTAGTGAGCTGCAGGAGTGCAGCGGTTTAAGCAGGGGATGCAAAGGAATCGCCCAGAGCAGTTTGCAAGGAGCGGCATGGAACGTGCCAGGAACGCAGCGTCTGGGACCACCCCAGCCCGGCCCCGAGGCCCCCTGAACCGGGGCTCTGCAGCTGGGCCCGCCGTCCGAGCTGCTCAGACAAGCCCTCCAGGTGACTCTGGCTGACGCTCAAGCCCTCCAGGTGACTCTGGCTGACGCTCAAGCCCTCCAGGTGACTCTGGCTGACGCTCAAGCCCTCCAGGTGACTCTGGCTGACGCTCAAGCCCTCCAGGTGACTCTGGCTGACGCTCAAGCCCTCCAGGTGACTTGACTGATGCTCAAGCCCTCCAGGTGACT
>PVKP010037992.1:0-21210 GCA_004027715.1 Plecturocebus donacophilus
TTTAGTAGAGACAGAGTTTTGACATGTTGGCCAGGATAGTCTCGATCTCTTGACCTCGTGATCCACCCGTCTCGGCCTCCCAATGAGCCACGGTGCATGGCCTGTAGATGTCATTTCTTAGGAATAGCTCTAATGCTAAAATGGTGATCTAAGAGAAAAGACTCTTGATAAAGGATTTAGAGTTAGTTTGAGGCTGTATCTTGAAACTCACATAGATGTTGTTTTGTGATAGGTTTTTAGTTCAGATTTCATTAGCA
Organism: Plecturocebus donacophilus; assembly: GCA_004027715.1. Classification (NCBI taxonomy): domain Eukaryota; kingdom Metazoa; phylum Chordata; class Mammalia; order Primates; family Pitheciidae; genus Plecturocebus; species Plecturocebus donacophilus. The sequence goes on from PVKP010037992.1 coordinate 258, forward strand.
CTGGGATTGATTTGGTTTTATAAATTTAGAAATATTTAATGTTTAAAAATGCATGATGGTCTTGTCTTAATATGGGCATTAAGGGTAAAGGAAGCTTATTTTACTTACTTTACTCCCAGGTTACTTTTTATGGAAAAGAGATTTGATGAAAATGTTTCTTTGTAATAAGGTATAATATTAGTCTGAATTTTATAGAGGCTTTCCCTTCTGCTAGAATTCAGAGAACTTCGATAAAAAAATTAGACATGTTAATATATATATTGTATGATCATCATTATGATTACTATTCAGTACATTTTTGTTGAGCAGATTATAGCTCAGAATAAAGAAGTGATGTATTCTAAATTGTACTGGAATAAAAGCACATGACAAAATAGCTAAGTATTTTTATTTATTTTTTTCCCCTGTGATAGAACAAGTAAGAAGTTTGCGACAGAGCACTATTGCCAAGCGTTCAAATGCAGCACCGTTAAGTAACACAAAAAAAGCATCTGGGAAGACTGTATCTACCCCTAAAGCAGGAATGAAACAACCAGAAAGGAGTCAGGTTAAAGAAGAAGTTTGTACATCACTGAAACCTGAGTACCATAAGGAGAATAGAAGGAGCAGCCGAAATAGCGGACAAATTGAAGTGGTACCCGAAGTATCAGTGTCTTCAAGTCATTCTTCAGTGTCATCTTGTCTTGAAATGAAGGATGAAGCTGGATTAGATTCTAAGCATAAGTGTAATAATCAGGGAGAAGCAGATGTGCCATCTCATGAATTAAATTGTTCACCTCTTTCAGAGACTTGTGTTACTATTGGAGAAAAGAAAAATGAAGCTCTGATGGAATGTAAAGCTAAGCCTGTTAGTAGCCCATTGTTTCAGTTTTCAGATAAAGAAGAACATGAACAGAATGATTCCATTTCGGGTAAAATGGATGAGAATGTTGTTGAAGAAATGATAGCAACAAGAAAAGTTGAACAAGAATCAAAGGAGTCAGTGAAATTATCCCATGAAGAAGACCACATTCTTGAGGAACCTGGGTTATCTAGTATTTCTGGTGATGCTGCTTGTACAAATCCAAATAAGACAGAAAACCTTGTAGGTTTGCCTAGTTGTGTGGATGAAGTGACTGAATGTAATTTGGAATTGAAGGATACCATGGATATTGCTGATAAAGCTGAGAACACCCTTGAAATAAATAAAATTGAACCATTGGGTTATTGTGAAGATGCAGAGTCTGATAGGCAATTGGAGAGCACTGAGTTGAATAAATCAAACTTAGAGGTGGTTGATACTAGTGCTTTTGAACCAGAAAGTAATATTCTGGAAAATGCTATTTGTGATGTGCCTGACCAAAATTCAAAACAGTTGAATGCTGTAGAAAGTACTAAAGTAGAGTCCCATGAAACAGCAAGCCTTCAGGATGACAGAAACAGCCAGTCAAGTAGTGTTTCTTACGTAGAGTCAAAAAGCGTAAAACCCAAACATACAAAACCTGTAATTCATTCTAAGCAAAACATGACTACAGATACTCCGAAGAAAATCGTTGCAGCAAAGTATGAAGTAATGCACAGCAAAACTAAAGTTAATGTCAAAAGTGTGAAAAGAAATACCGATGAACCGGAATCTCAGCAAAATTTTCATAGGCCAGTCAAAGTCAGAAAAAAACAAGTTGATAAGGAGCCAAAGATTCAGAGTTGCAATTCTGGGGTTAAATCTGTGAAAAACCAAGCTCATTCTGTATTGAAAAAAACATTACAGGATCAAACTTTAGTACAGATTTTCAAGCCGTTAACTCATTCTTTGAGTGATAAGCCACATGCTCATCCTGTTTGCTTGAAAGAATCTCATCATCCTGCACAAACTGGACATTTATCACATTCCAGCCAGAAACAGTGTCATAAGCCTCAGCAACAGGCCTCAGCAATGAAAACCAATAGTCACGTGAAGGAAGAGTTTGAACACCCAGGCATTGAGCATTTTAAGGAGGAAGATAAACTGAAACTGAAAAAACCTGAGAAGAACCTACAACCCCGCCAAAGAAGAAGCAGCAAAAGTTTTTCTTTAGATGAGCCACCATTGTTCATTCCAGACAATATAGCTACCATAAAAAGAGAAGGCTCTGATCATAGCTCTTCATTTGAAAGCAAATATATGTGGACTCCCAGCAAGCAGTGTGGGTTTTGCAAAAAACCCCATGGCAACAGGTGTGTGTGTTTGTGTGTATGAGTGATGTGTTGAAGACAAATTGAAGGGAAACTGCTCTTTGAGGGGTGGGATTAATGTGAGAATTTTTTTTATAGACAAATCATTTGATACACAGACTTGTACAAAACAAAGTCTTCAAGAGAAATTGCTTTTTGAGGGGTGGAATTAATGTGAGAATTGTTTTATAGACAAATTATTTGATACACAGAGACCTGTGCAGAAACGAAAAGCTTCATCAGTCCTTGGATAAATGATAGAAAGATAGATCTACTGAATTTACAAATAAATTATTCTAGAACATTTAAAAAAGCATAACCTGGCCAACAGCTGACTTACATGGAAATATTTTGTTATTGTCACAGGTTAGACAGTGTAATATAGCCACTGCATGTGCAAAAATAGCCAAATACTTTCTGGTAATTAGAAACTTGTTATGCTGCTTGGGTCTGTAAGTTGTTTCTTTGGTGTGAGAAGAACTAGTAATAAAATATGAAGGTCATAATGGAAATTCTGTTTTTCTTTTGAAGTTTTTTTTTCTTAAAGTGAAACACATTAAAGACTTAATACCACTGTGTCATAAACACCAAACTTTAGCTTGCAGTGAAATTTGGTAGCTAAACAATTGTTAGATTACTCAGGTGAATTTTGTATGTAACATGGAGTAGAGTGAAAACATGTATTTCTTTTTTTTTTTTTGAATGTTTTCAATAATTTTTTGTGAATTCTAATCTTTTAAAATTTTAGAGATGATTTTAGTACTGATTTTCATCATTCTTTTTAGTATTCAGTGATTTGTAGTTTCATGACACTGCACCCCCCCCAATCCCCAATGTGATTTTTTGCTAGCTTTTTAAGAAAAGGAAAGCAAGAGATGAAGTGGAGTTTGCAGCTACAAGATTATCGTGTTCCAGGTGTTCATATTGCTGTTGGAACTTCTGTCAACGCTGATATGATAACAGAACATCATAATTTTTATACTGTATAAGAATATAGTCTCTTTATTCATGAAAGTGTGTGTTAGAGTGTTTTTCCCCAGCACTATCTTATTATAAAAGTGAAACTCTTTAGGGAGGGACAATTTAGTAAAGTATGTTGTAACATATTTTGGTGGTAGTAGGGTGATTGGGGAGTTTGGAAAGGAGATGTTGGGGCTGTTGCGTAAAATTAAGTTTTATGTCAAAGTATTTCTTCATTTATGATGTAGCCCATGGCCTATTTTTAGTGTCAAGGGTTAGTTTATAACAATATATTCCAGTTTTTAAAAGTTGTCACAGTGCTGCATTCGCTCTTATATGCTCTTAATTATATGGTTTTTAATTTAAAACGCCTTACTCTGCTGGGCACGGTGGTGCACACCTGTAATCCCAGTACTTTGGGAGGCTGAGGTGGGCAGTGAGCAGATCACTTGAGGTCAGGAGTTCGAGGCCAACCTGGCCAACATAATGAAACCCTGTCTCTACCGAAAATACAGAAGTTAGCCAGGCATGCTGGTGCATGACTGGAATTCCAGCTACTTGGGAGACTGAGGCATAAGAATCACTTGAACCTGGGAAGTGGAGGTTTGCAGTGAGCTGAGATCGAGCCACTGCACTCCAGCTGCCTGACAAAGTGAGACTCTGTCTCCCCAAAACTAACTAAATATTTACTCAAATGTTCTAAAGTAAGCCTGCTGTTTTCAGGCCAAAGAGAATTAAGAGTGAGGTGTGCTTTTAAGTGCTCCTTTAAACCAGCCTTTTTCTTTCTGCCAGAATCTTTAAATTATCATACTGTCATGTGGACAGAGAGATGGAATAGGAGCCTTAAGTAAATGAATTTCTAAAATGAAACTTCGGCATAAAGTTGGAAGCCATGTTAGTAAGTTGTAATGTAACTTACTTTGTAGATAAACTTCCAGTCTAGTCTTCAGGAGTTTCCCCAGGCTTTTTAATGATAACTCTTGCATCACCAACATTTAATAGTTAATCTTCCTAAACTGAAAAATAGGTTAGTCCCTTTGTTTTTGTTTATCTGCTGCCACCTTTCAGATCTACTGTATAGAATCTAGAGTTTTTAGAATGTTAAGTGCATAGGGATTTTGGATTCATACTCTATAATCTGAATAATATATATTAACATTGGAAACAATTTTGGAAGCAGCAGTTTTAATTACTTTAAAACCTGTGTAATTGATTGTTTTTTTTTTTCTTTTCTTTTTTTTGTTTTTTTTTTGAGACTAAGTCTCATTCTGTTGCCCAGGCTGGAGTACGTGTCGCCATCTTGGCTCACTGCAACCTCCGCCTCTTGAGTTCAAGTGATTCTCCTGCCTCAGCCTCTTAAGTATCTGGGATTACAGGCAAGGGCCACCACGCCTGGCTAGTTTTTATATTTTTTTTGTAGAGATGGGGTTTCACTATTTTGGCCAGGCTGGTCTTGAACTCCTGACCTCAATTGATCCACCCACCTCAGCCTTCCAGAGTGCTTGGATTACAGGCCCGAGCCAGCGCTTGTTTTTTTGTGCGTATTAACTAGCCTTCGCTACTATTGTGATCCTACTGCTTTGATATATTGTGCTTATATACATTTCCTTTACTCGAAAAATGCACATGTCATGCAGCATGTAAATTTTCCTATTTTAATCCTTAACGTAAGAATATTAGGACATGTTTTGAAATAATTTTGATCCTTTGATTTCATGTGCTAGATATGTTTTGAAAGCTGTTAATTTAACATATTTTCTAACACTTGCAACAGCTTTGCTTCTGTAAAGACTGTATTAACTCTAGCATTTTGCATATTGCAGCTGAAGTTAGCTTCCTTGTGTGTGCTCCCAGGTGGAATTTATATTACATAATATTGCTGTTTATGTCATGGCTAGATGTGATATTGATCATAAGCAACTTCTATACTTATCCTAAAGACAGTAGACTCTTAAAGAATCAACATATCATGCTAGGTTTTGATTGCTTCCATTTATTTATCTTCCTGATTCAGCCTTATACCAAAGGTATATGATTTTAAAGACCAGATTATTTAATCTTCTGGTTTTTAAGTTAATGTTGCTTTTGAATTTCTTTTAAACCTAAGCCAGTTGGCATTTTGTAAGGAGGAAGTCTTAGTTTTTTTCATATTATCTACCTTGTGGTTTCTATTTTTCTACGTCTCCAAAAGATGCTTGAATTTTTAGTTCGCATTATACTTTCTTGGCCCCACTTGTAGAAGATTAGTATATCAGATAATATTTAAAAAACAAACAAACTTAGAAAATGGATTTATAGCTTTCAAACAAAACTTCTGAGAAGAAATTTTCTTCTAGAACATTTGATTCTATTTTTCTCTGCATATTAGATTGTTAGTAACAAAAGTGATTTAATGTTTATGTGAATAGAATTCTTTCATCTTAGAAGAGTGAGTGCATGGATGTGCATGCGTGCGCGCGCTCGCTCGCTCTCTCTCTCTCTCTCTCTCTCTCTCTCTCTCTCTCTGTCTCTCTCTCTCTCTCTCTATCTCTATCGTCTGTTAAAGGGAACACCAGAACTCGAGACCCATCTTGAAATTCCTACAAAGTTAATTAATTAGTGATGAATTTGTTGAGTTCTCAATGTTATGTCTATAGTTTACTTTGAAAAAGCTTTAAAATTTTGCTCATGCTAAAATGATAATAGTTTTTAATTCTTTTTAGTAGGTCTTTTAATTTTTTATTTTTAATTTTGTATGTGAACATGTGACAGTAGGAAAAGACAACATAAATATTGCTTATAACTCTTTTAATTAAATGATTCATACTGACTTGGTCCAGTTAATTGATCCACAGCTGAACTCCACACAACATTAATTTTGTAGTAAAAGATTTAACATCTAGGCTGTAGCCTTTTCCTTATTTCCTCTTGGTAATTAGAAACTTAAGGTTGGGACAGAAAACTGTAGAGTAATTGTTAGCTATAGCCACTCTAGCAACTCCCTCTGTTACTCCATGCTTCATACCTTCCCATGTTTTTAAAGTAGAACAATAGCATGAAAAGGAAAGAAAATATTTTTTAATGTGATAGGCCATCTTTTTTAAAAAAAAAATTGACCATAAGCAACTTTTATACATATCCTAAAGACAGTAATTTTTTTTTTTTTTTTGAGTTGGAGTCTTGCTCTGTCAGGCTGGAGTGCAGTGGTGCGTAATTCCATGTTTTAGACCTCAAAGTGATCCATATATACATTTTTGGTTACCAGTTTCATTTTAAAGTAAATTTATCTCCAGGATGTGGAAATTATTTTTGTCAAGGTCATTTTTTTTTCTTGTTTTCTCAGAAAATTTTATATAACTCTTTTAACCTAAAATGTAAACTATTAAGATACATCTGTAGATGGCTAGAGTTTTGCTTTTCATAGCCTCTCAACTTTGAATAAGACATTGCCAAAGTAAACTTGAAATGAGGCTTATTGAAATAGTTGCTTGATAAAGTTTATGATCCTCAAACCACTCTTTCTGGTTGTCAAATAAAAATTGAAAATTCCTTAGTGTGTGTTCTATATTTTGACCTTTAGGTTTGGATTTGGGACAAGAACATGATTTGTACTGTGGGTTTTTAAGTCATGTCTCACTGAAACTATCCCAAACTTGCTTTGAAGAAATCTTAATATACCTTTGATTGTGGAAGTAAAGGGAAATCATCAGCTTTCCTTCAGTATTTCAGAAGCATTCATGTTAGACAGTTGCTTTCAAGAAATAGCAGTTAACCTATTAGGAAAGCTACAACACTCATTACAGATAATCATCTTTAATATTTTAACTTTGCAACCTGAAGTGGAAGAATTTTCAAACACCTGCATTTCAAACTTTATTCCGCTTTTGCTAGAATATCTGTATCATTATGGGCCCATCAAAAATATCAAACCTGGAGGAATTATTTCTGTCTTGCAAATGTATGTTACATGTGAAAGTTTTCTTTCTTGTCAACCCCAAATGTTCTATATTATTTTTTTCAAACCAAATGAATCCCTAGGAAGATGAGGACTTAACCTGATAAAGCTAGCACAGGCATTACCAGCAAGGATGAAGAATGATAAATTACAGATGTGATGAAGTCAAGTCTCACGGCATAGTAGTGGTTTTATACACAATAGGCACGTGAAGTCGAAAAGGAAGTGCTGCTATTGAGGAATAAGATGTTTGGCAAGAGTTTTTAAAAACACTAAGGATTAGAACTCACTGCTGCAGTTTTTGCAGTTCTAACATTAAAACAGGACCTCTGGTGTATTTTGAGTTGGGCTTATCACCCAGTGTATTACCTTCAGTATCCTCTCTCTTGGACTACAGCTTTCTGAAAGGAGTTTGGCACTATTGGTAGTGTCACTATAATCAAAATCAGCACAGTCTTTAGATTATTAAATTCTTCCACGTGTATCGTAACTTGCTAGCCTGAAGAAGAAAAAAAGACAAGGATGGCTGGTCGAGCATTGCAGCTTTCCTAACAAGGGTTAAAAAGCACGTAAATTAAACTGCTGTGTATGTATCTCATTTGCCATTATTTTCAAAAGTAGTTATTTATGCTCCTTTTTAAGTGGGAAGATAGAAGCTCTTTTAGAGTCATAAATCTCACATCTCTTTTCCTATTGATTAGTGAAGTTACTACTTAGCTAAAAGACAATGATGGGAAAACTTTTATAGGGAGATTGGGGATTGAATCCAACCCTAATACTTTTTATGTTAGGATATTGATCTTTATTTGGAAAAACAAGTTTATCTAAAACGTGGTCATTAGTAGGGAAGTCCTTTGAACTTCAAAGTACAGTAAAAGATTCTTTAGGTAAGTCAGTGTGACATCATGACCAGAATGTTTTGAGGTTACCTAGTTAAGGTGGTTAATACACAGTTTGAGAGGTGCCATCTTGTTAGTTTCTGAGTTTCGTTTTCGTTGCTGTTGTTTTATCTTTTATTTAAAATGATTTGTTGGATAAACAATTCTTCCCAATTTTATGTATGATTTCAAGTCTGTGATGAGGTAGCTGTGACTTTGATGGATTGTCTGATGAAATTATTACCGAGATCTTACAATCCTTCTCAGTGGGGAAATACATTGTTAGGCTATATACTTTGTTATTCTTTATACTATTCTAGACTGACAAAGACCAGTTGTCTTTTCTTCTGTTTATTGTCCCCTCCCTCCTCCAGCATTTTCTCATTCATACCAGAAAGGAAATATTTGAGGTCTTAAAAGATATCATTTTAATAGAATATTATTTTATTTGAAAACGGTGTATGTTGAACTTGTGGAATGGATAGAGTTAGAAAACATGCAAAGTTTCAGAAAATCAAGTATTGGAAATTTAATTTAGCCTTATTTTTGACATTGATTTTCTTAAAAAAAGGTATCAAAGTTTTTTGGTGTTTTGTTTTCCAGGTTTATGGTTGGCTGTGGGAGATGTGATGACTGGTTTCATGGTGATTGTGTTGGGTTAAGTCTTTCTCAAGCACAACAAATGGGCGAGGAAGACAAAGAATATGTCTGTGTAAAGTGTTGTGCTGAAGAAGACAAAAAGACTGAAATATTAGATCCAGATATTTTGGAAAACCAAGCTACAGTTGAAGTCCATAGTGAAGATAAAACAATGGAGTGTGAAAAGCTTGGATTATCAAAACACACAACAAATGATAGAACCAAATATATAGATGATACAGTGAAGCACAAGGTCAAAATATTAAAACGGGTGAGCTCTTCATTAATGCATTATTTTGTTTATTTAAGAGCTTTTTGTATGGACTGACTGCAATAATTTTGAAATTTCTCTTTAGAAGTTTTAATGTTCTTTTACATTTTTAAATTTATTTTTCTATAAAAGTGAATAGGTTTTTATTTAATTTTTGTTGGCAATCTTGGTGAAACCAGATAATGACTTTTAGAATATGCATGTCTTATCTCTTGTAGTCTCTTACGCTATTTCTAGCCTCTAGTTTGGTACTTGAATTTTCTGTTGTAGGCTGTGTGTGAATCTTGTGGCCTTAAGTGTAAATTGTGCTTGCTAAGGTTTTTTTTTTTTAAATTGTACTTTAGTTTTTTGGGGTACATGTGCAGATCATGCAAGATTGTTGGATAGGTACATTCATGGCAAGGTGGTTTGCTGCCTCCATCGTCCCATCACCTGTACCTGACATTTCTCCCCACATTATCTCTCCCTACCCTTTTTTCCGCTGTCCCTCCCCTAGCTCCCCTCAATGGACCCCTAGCTTGCTAAGTTTTTTTTAAAAAAGCTTTTCAGTTTATAAATATCTACTAGCCCTTTGATCATATGGGATTATTTTTTGACTATCTTCTGAAAGTATTTTCTAAATAGAAATTTCAAGATACTTAGGCTTTAAAAGGAGAAATATATGAAGGACACAGCATTTTATCTGATTAAATTTTCTTGTCTCATTGTCTACTTTTTTATTACCTATCACTTTTTAAATCATTAATTTGTCATTCTTAATACTTTTAGAGAGGAAACACAGTGGCAACAAATGTATGTGAATAGGCAAGTATAATCCAAAACACAAAGAACATGAATTTTAGAGTTGGAACTTTGGAAATCTTTTAGTCCAACCGTTTTGATTTTTTAATATGCCCTACAACATTTCTAGGAAGTGATTCTCTAGTTTCTGTTTGAAATCCATTGCAAAGGGATACATCTTCATTTTTAAGCATCTCTAATTGTTAGAAAGTTCATCAGTTTGAGCTAAAATTTGCATCCCTGAATTAAAGCCTCCTTGTTAAAACTAATTTCTGTACAGCATAATATGGAAGTTAGTTTAGGTTGAAGAGCGTGAGCATGTGTTCTCCAGAATCTTACCTATTATTTACAAATCCATTTTTCAGGCACTCCTTGAATGACAAATCTGTATTAAGTTCCAGTTTGCCATATCCTTGTGGCATTGAATATTTTTTATCTCTCAAGACTTTTTGAGAATCAGATTCTGTCCCTCTGATACATGTTACTACTTTGTTGATTTGATTATCAAAGTAATTGATAATATGGATCTGAGAGCCACAGTGAGAACAGGTTATAGCATGTCTTTGGAAAACTTCTATTTATTATTAACTAGCATTAATAATCACCTCTATGTACAACTTCTTGGCTATTTAGAAATATAGCTCATTGTATTGTCTGGTAGCTGAGTTGTCTCTATCTTGCTTAAAAGATTATAAAGGCTGGGCATAGTGGCTCACACCTGTAATCCTAGCACTCTGGGAGGCTGAGACGGGTAGATCGCTTGAGGTCAGAAGTTTGAGACCAGCCTGGCCAACATGGTGAAACCCTGTCTCTACTAAAAATACAAAAATTAGCCAGGTGTGGTGGTGACGCCTATAATCCCAGCTACTCGGTGGGTTGAGGCAGGAGAATTGCTTGAACCCAGGGGGTGGAGGTTACAGTCAGTTGAGATCGTGCCACTTCAGCCTGGGCAAGAGTGAAACTCTGTCTCAAATAAATAAACAGACAAATATTAACAATTGTTAATATTTTGAGAAAGCCCTCTATCCAGTGTGTATCAGAAAAGAAACTGAGGTAAGTCTGATTTTGCAAATGCATGTACCATCCAAGTGATCACTACTCCCTTTTCTTGTTGATGTGAACTGTTGATTCTTATTTGGACTTGTCTGATGTTAGTTTATAAACTCTGCTTTTCTTATCCCTGGATTTTTATGTTGAACTATTTATTGAGTTTCTGTTATATGGCATAGCACTACCTGCTTTGGGTGTATAATACTGAAGCATGTTCCTACTCTCAGGAATGTCTAGTTGCAGAGGCAAAAAACAGAAAAAAAAATAGAGGATTCTTAGTCTAGAGAAAAATCACTATTTTGATTGTACCCCATTTTAAAACCTGATGATATGTCTGTCTATATGGCGTTCCTCTCCTTGTCATTTAGGCACATTAGCAGGATGTGATGAATGTCTCCCAAGTGTCTCAGAATTCCAGTTTTACCTGTAATTCTTTGTGGCTTGTAACTAGAACCAGAGTGTCAGGTACTCTGATGGTTTATTTTACCTCAAGGGAATTAAAATTGCCAATATGCACACTGAGAACTTAAATTGATACACTTACTGTTATTAGTGAACTTAATTTCATTTGTTTTAGAAATATCCTTTTCCTTTTTCCGTATCCACAGCCAAATAAGAGAATTCTTACTACTTTATTTTTAATTTTCTTTCTACTAACGGTATTGGGAGCATGATCTCTAGATCCTTTGTTTCTCCTTTATAAGCTATTATGTGTTCTACACACAACAGGTGCAGAATAGATTTTGAATGAAAGAGTGAATCTCATTTTACTAATAATCAAGTTATTTTTCTACATCTTAAAAACATATTAACACTTACTGGGCCATAGAATGGACTATGTTTGCTATATTAATAGGTTGTAATATTAGGTCTAATTTTTTTATCCATATACTATTGAGGCTTACCTTATATTTAAAGATTGTTTAGTGATTTTCATTCTAATGAATTACTGTTTTTCAGGAGTCTGGTGAAGGCAGAAATTCATCAGACTATAGAGATAATGAAATTAAAAAATGGCAGCTAGCTCCTCTTCGTAAGATGGGACAACCAGTTTTACCTCGGAGATCCTCAGAAGAGAAAAGTGAAAAAATACCAAAAGAGTCTACAACTGTTATTTGCACAGGAGAAAAAGCTTCAAAACCAGGTAGTGAGATTAACAGAAATAATTATATACATACATATATATATATATATATATCCTATTTAATACACAATTAGTATACTTAGGGAATTTTTCCAAAATTTAACATTTTAATGGCAATAAAAATAGGCTATGTGATTGGCCTTACTTGTAATTAAAAACTGTTGCTCTCAATTCTGGGGAAGCACTAGTAAAATTAAGATAAGACCCCTCTTCTCATGGAACTTAAATACTAATGGAGGAAGGCAATAAGTTTGTAAGTAAGAAAATTCCATGTTATTTTACAGCTTGTGAAGAAAAGGTAAGAGTCATGGGATAGATAGTCACAATTGGGTTGAGTAATGGGACTTCTGTTTTAGATGGAATGGAGGAGGTAACTTGTGAGATGGGAAATGAAGGGATGCAAAGATTTTTGGAGGAGGTACTAGGTAAGGGACAAATCAGATCTTAAGGCTTTGTGGTAGAAACAAGCGTGACATTTGAGGAGCAAGAAAGCCAGCCACTATGGAGTGATTAGAAGGTAATTCATGAGGGATAGAATAGTGTTAGAAGATGAGGTCAGAGAATATATAGGACCTTTGGGGTTGTGGCAGAGTTTCTATTTTGTTCTAAATGTTGTGGGAAACCTTAGAGGGTTTTGTACAAGGGAGAACTCTGGTTGCTCGGTACAGTTTGGATTGTAGGAGGGCAGGAGAGAAAGAGAGTAGACTCATTAGTCTATAGCAATAGCCTAGGAAAGAAATGATGGTAGCTTGGAACAGAAGCACAGTGAAGGTAGTGAGTAGTGGTCAGATTCAGATATGTTTTATAATAGAGTCGACAGAACTTGCTGATAGATTAGATATAGGTTGGTAAAGGAAAGAGAGTCTAAGAAAAGAGAAAAAGGTTTGGAGAGGAAAAATGAAAAATTATATTTTGGCCATTGTGAGATTCCTATTAGACATCCAGGTGGAAATGTTTTGAGTAAATCTTTGACTGATGAGTCTAGAGCCTGTTAGAAGACTTTGGAGGTTGGTATATAAATTTGGGATTTACTAGTGCATAGCAGTTAGTACAGGTTAAATATCCCAAATCTGTAAATCTGAAATCTGAAACTTGAATGCTAGCATGATAGTCAAAGGCAATGCTTGTTGGAGCATTGTAGATTTCAGATTTTCTGATTTGGGATGCTTCACTGGTAAGTACAATGCAAATATTACAAAATTTGAAAAAATCCAAAATTGGAAATACTCAATGCTATTCCCAAGCATTTCAGATAAGGGGATACTCAACCTGTATTTAAAATCATGAGCTTAGATGTAAATAGCTACAGAGAGTTTGATAATGAAGGGACAGAAGCAGAGCCTTTGGGGAGCACCAGCATTTACTTTTATTATTTTTGTGACAGGGTCTTGCTCTGTCACCTAGGCTTGAGTGCAGTAGTGCAGTAACAGCTCATTACAGCCTTGAACTCCTGGGCTCGAGCTATCTTCTCACCTCAACCTCCTGAGTCGCTGACACTACAGGTGTGCACCACTACACCCAGCTAATTTTTTGATTTTTTGTAGAGATGGTGTCTCACTATATTGGCCAGGGTGGTCTCAAAACTCCTGGCCTTCAAGTGATTTTTTCTGCTTTGGCCTCTCAAAGTGTTGGGTTTACAGGCGTGAGCCACTGAACCTGGCCATCAGCATTTAAGAGTTGGGGAGAGAAGAGGATATACAGCAAAGGAAACTAATGGGTGACCTGTGAGGAAAGAGGAGACCAGACTGGTGGTCTGGAAGCCAGGTGAAGTTTCAAGAAGGAAGGAATGACCAAATGATGTCTGGACATCTAATAAGATAAACACAAGATTGTGAAGTCTATGACTTAGCAAAATGGAAATCATTGGTCACCTTGACTAGAATGGTTTTGGTGGAGCAATAGGGACACAAGCCAATTGTAGTGGCTTATGGATGAATTGAAGAGTGAGGACCTGGAGATAATGATTACAAATAATTCTTTCAAGGAGTTTTGCTGTTGAAAGAAACAAATGCTATAGTAGCTAGAAGTGGATGTGAATATTTTTTTAAAGAAGATATTATAGCAGGGTTGAAAGACTAGTGGGAATGATCCAATAGACAGAGAGAGAGAGGATGTTGCTGATGATGATGATGGTGTAGGAGAGAGGTGATAGTATAGGTGTGAAACTCGGGAAGAGAAGAGGGTGGGATTCACTTCACATGGAGGGAGGTGTTTATCATAGACAGGGCCAGCTCATCCACTTTATAGTAGGGAAGACTTTATGTGGTAAGAGGAAGAACTGATGCAGGTAGGTTGGATTTGGTAATGGGAAAATGTGATCGCTGACATTTTTCCATTTTCTCAGTGAAATATGAAGATCAAATCAAAAAGGTTGTAGTTGAAAAGGAGGTATTGTTGGTTTAAGATGAGAGGAGAAAAAGTTTGAAATAGCTATCTTAAAAAGTGGGAGAGCAAATTTATTAGGAAAAGTTAATAGGATTAGGGCAAATGGTGAATTACCTACTTAAAACTTGTTACAAGTTTGAAATGATGTCTGTCAGTACAGGTGCTTATTTTTCTCCCATTGTCTTTAGCTGTTTGTTGTCTATTTGGGTGAAGGATAAAAGTTGGCTTTCAGCAGGGTTGTGGTTTTGCCAACACAGACGTTTAAAGGAGAGAAAATAAAGGTATTAAGTATACAAGGGGCTGGTAATGGTACTGGACTATCTAATCTAAGTTATAATATAGGAAAGTAAATACATGAAGATAGTAAAAATGATAGATTTAAGAATTGTTGGAATTAGGAGATTCTAGAATAAATTGTGCTGGTATAATAAGTCAGAGCAATGGAATGTTTGACATTGAGATTTTGGAGATGCGTGAGAGTTAGTAATGATAGAAAAGCACAATTAAAACTAGAAGAGATTCATCTGTTTTGTGATATTGGGTTATTGTCTGCGCCTAGTAAGTTCAGATCAAAATTTCTAAATAGCTTTTTAAAAATTAGTATATATATGTGGAAACATAGCTAGCTCTGAAAGCCATTATCTAAGTTGAGGAATGAGTAGGACCAGTTTTTAGTCACTATTCATTTTAATTTTAATTAGAATTTCAGTGTCAGGAATATTTCAGTATGGACTGTGAGTTCTGATCTTATTTCTGAATAGTGACTTTTAATCAGTTTTGTTTATAAACTTATGCATTAAAAAGGAAAGATATTTTTAAAAGCAATGTAATGAGTTCTGATATTTATTTAAATTAGGTACTCATGAGAAGCAAGACACGAAAAAGAAGAAAGTTGAAAAAGGAGTAGTTAATGTACATCCTCCTGCTTCTGCTTCCAAGCCTTCTGCAGATCAGATCAGGCAAAGTGTCAGACATTCTCTCAAAGACATTCTTATGAAGAGGTAACATATATTGTTATTATTACTATAGAAGATTTAATATTTATGCTTTATATATTTGAAAAATAATTGAATTGTTCTAATTTTAAGACTTACAGACTCAAATTTGAAGGTACCAGAGGAAAAGGCAGCAAAAGTTGCCACAAAAATTGAGAAAGAGCTTTTCTCTTTTTTTCGGGACACAGATGCTAAATATAAGAACAAATATAGAAGTTTGATGTTCAATTTGAAAGATCCTAAAAACAATGTAAGTATGCTTTGTTCACGTGTTTATGCTTCCAACTTTCCTGAATGTGTATCTCAGATTGTAATACAACAGATCTGTAATTTATTAATTGGAGATTAGAATTTCCTTTGATGTAGAACATGTAATTTTAATAGTCTTTTTACTACTGAACTAAGAATTCTGCATACTAATTGATAGCATTAACCATTTAGTCTACTGAAATGCTAAACATGTGTTAACCTGATTTATATGATTCTTTTCTTTCACTGTCCTTTATATAATCCAGTTTATTAAAAAGTTCATTCATATGTATTCTTCAAAAACTTTTAAGCTAAAATTTGTAACACTATTTTTTTGTTAAATCTGAAAATAGAGCTATTTTGTACTTAAATCTGAAGATAGAGTAAAAATGCTTTTAAATTGTTTTTATCTAAATGTAATTTATTAAGAAAATACATAACTTTAGTCCTAAAGATAGTCTTAAATATGACTTTCGTTCCAAGTATCTTTTAGCAATGGAGTAAATGTTAATTAAACCCCTAATTTTTTCTTGATATTTCTTGTTTGGGACAGAAGATATCTGAAATCTGTGCATATTCTGATGGGTGTGCATTTGTGTGTGTGTGTGTGTGTGTGTGTGCGCGCGCGCGCACGCGTCATTGTTAGCGCTCAACGCCAAAAGTAGGTCTCTGATAAGTGCAATAAGCAAAAGTCACACCAGTGAGTATATTAAAAGTTGAGAACATGACTGATGTCTTGTGTGTGACATTTAGCTAGGTCCATCAGCAGTTTACTATAGATGACTCTAGGTAACAGTATGTAATTAGATGCAACCTTTTTGCATAAAAGGTTTTCACACAACTAATACAAATTTGTATAAGGATATTTACACAAATATGTGATTTGAGGTACTTTCTCGAAGTATACTAACAGAGACATAAAAATATACATTGTACATTCTGCCATTATGGTCTGGGGGATCAGATGTTTCTGGAATTACATAATTGAAGCTTTTCTTCAGTAATTAAATAAAGATTTATTTCCCTCAGGTTTTTTTCTTGCAGTTGGTTCTTTGCTCTGCAGTTCCCTCCAAGCCTGTCAAGATTTAAATATGTAAAATCTTAAAACTATGAAGACATTTCATTGAATAAAGCTCTTTGATGCAGTACCTTGCTATACTATAGATTGGTTATTATTATGGTTAGATTGTGTCCCTGGTAGACTTAATACTACTTTTGGATAGGTAATATAGTTCTACTGTACATGCTTCTCCATATATGTTGATTTTTATGTGAAATGTGTGTTTTGCTGCCTTAGATAAATTCCTAGAACACAAAGCTGTCATTTAATCTCTGTGTATTAGGTAATATACAAATTATTAAATATTTGTAAATCAGACTTCAAAAATTACATCTTTATTACAAGTTTGTCTGTGGTAACCACTCTTTTAAATGTTTGTCTCCCCTTCTATTCCTATTTTTAAATCCTTTCAGATATTATTTAAAAAAGTACTGAAAGGAGAAGTAACCCCTGATCATCTCATAAGAATGAGTCCAGAAGAACTAGCTTCTAAAGAGTTAGCTGCTTGGAGACGAAGAGAAAACAGACATGTAAGATTATTTATAAATATGCATTTGACTATCAAAATCTGTATTTTCAGCCATAAGATAAAAACTGTACAGAGGTAAATTCAACACAGACTGCACAATAAACAGACTTTCTGTTACATGCTGCTTTTTTTTTTTTTTTTTTTTTTTTTTTTTTTTGGGGGGAGATGGAGTCCAGCTCTGTTGCCAGGCTGGAGTGCAGTGGCACAATCTTGGCTCACTGCAACCTCCATCTCCCAAGTTCAAGTGATTCTTCTGTTTCCGCCTCCCAAGTAGCTGGGATTATAGGCACGCGCACCATGCCCAGCTAATGTTTGTATTTGTAGTAGAGACGGGATTTCACCATGTTGGCCAGGATGGTCTCGATCTGCTGACCTTGTGATCTGCCCACTTTGGCCTCCCAAAGTGTTGGGATTACAGGTGTGAGCCACTGCACCTGGCCTACATGCTTCTTTTAGTTACTATCCATTCCTCTAGTTCTTAAATTCTGTGGTTTCCTTGATCTTGCCAGTTTTTTTCCCTCATTTTCTCCAGCTGCCAGGTTACAGAATTACCTTATGTTATATTATAATATGTAAATAAGAAGAATGGGAAAAGAATTAACATCTTGTCATAATCACATCTGTAGTTTTCAGCAGCACAGTTTGAAGGTGTTATGAATATTGTAGAGCCAGGTGAATTAAGTCAGAATAAAAATGTGTATAGGTTTATCTCTTATTCAAAGTTTCAAATGCCAAAAGCTCTGAAAAATAAAGTTATTTTCACAAAATTTATTGATAAAGCCTGACCTTAATTGCCCTGTATGAATTTTCATATTCACAGAAATATTGTATATTTGATTATGTGGTGCTGTCTCAGACCTAACTGGAGTGTTATGTAATATAGAGAATGTGCGCCATATTGCATTTTTTAAATTTAAAAATTCTGAAACTCACAGATAGCAAGAGTTTTTGTTTGGAGATTGTGAAAAAGATACTTAAATTACCTTTAAAAATTATGTTAAATGTTACTTAGTGCTATTGTGACAGTGAGATAGCCATATTATCCATTTTTTTTTAATTATAATGGCATCAGAATGTTAGCCCTTTATTCTAGAAGATACCTGATATTTTTGTTTGTAATACTTAGTTACATCTGAGGCACTAATCCTCCATATAGATGTAGGCCAGATCTAGTTTGAAGCTCATCTAGAGGCCTTGATTTGACATATCATACTTCTTCATACATTCCTTTACCTTCATCCTGTGTAATTTCTCGTCCTCTTATATTTTGAAAATAAAATCATCTCCCTTTCTTTCCCTCCATATCCCAAATATGCGCGTGCCTCTCTTCTGCTTTGAAACTGTGGCTGCAAGTATCATCTGCATCAGAAAATGCCAGCTTGTTCTTTCTGAAGGCCATGTACCCGATTTTTCTTAAAAGGATGATTTATACTTAGCAAAAGCAGTCGCATCTATACCTTTCTGTTCCTAGCTACCTTTATACTACTTCTTGCTATCCTTGCTTAATTTTTATGTTTTGTTGCTAGGTTTGTTCACCTGAATTTTCAGGATCTCTAAGCAGGCTTATTTAGGAGACAACTAATAAAGGACCGTCAGATCTGTTGTTTGAATAAACTTCTATTGTGGGGAGTATTAGAACATCAAATAAGGAATTTAAGAGCAAGATAGTTTCTGTTTCCCTGTGGCAGATGCTAAAAAGTACTAAATTGGCAAACAGATTTCAAATATAAATAGTGTGTTTCACAACTTTGTAAATTAACTTTGGACTTCAGTTGCCTCCTATTATAAATGTACATGTGAACTTCTCATGGTTTGAGGTATGGGGTCTAATTCTTATAACCCCTGTACTTAAAACTGGCTCTGGCATATAAAAGTATCCAGAATATGTTTGTTATATGAGACATTACCTGAAGATTAAAAGTCATCTGTGATGATTCATTTATTTTTAGGTAAGCTCTTATTATTTAAGGTGTAAATTTGGAAATACATACTTTAATATTTTTAAAAAGTGTTTTCTGTTAGACCATAGAAATGATTGAGAAAGAGCAGAGAGAAGTGGAACGGCGACCAATCACCAAAATAACTCATAAAGGTGAAATAGAAATTGAGAATGATGCCCCAATGAAAGAACAGGAAGCAGCCATGGAGATTCAGGTAAGGATAGATACGCCATGTTTTATAGCTCAAATCATAAAGATTCAGAAAAGATTTTTTCTCCTAATGCTTTTAAAGTAGAGAAAATAATTTTAAAAATATGCATTCATTTTAAAGTAGCTTATTTTGTTGGTTTAGTGGCATTTTTGAGTGTTGGGTAATGTTTCTCTTAGTGTGCAGATTGCATTATAGGTACCCGTTAAACACTTATTAAAATGTAGATTCCTGGAGTGCTCTGATATAGTGAATTTCTTTTTATTTTTTGGGGGGATAGAGTTTGCTTTGTTGCCCAGACTGGACTGCAGTGGAGCAATCTCTGCTCACTGCAACCTCCGCCTCCCAGGTTCAAGTGATGCTCCCACCTCTGCCTCCCAAGTAGTTGGGATTACGGGCATGGGCGAACACACCCAGCTAATTTTTATATTTTTAGTAGAGAGAGTGTTTCACCAGGTTGGCCAGGCTGGTCTCAAGCTCCTGACCTCAAGTGATCTGCCCACCTCAGCCTCCCAAAGTGCTGGGATTACATGTGTGAGCCAGTGTGCCTGGCCTGACTTAGTGAATTTTTTAGTAGGCTTAGAAATCTGTAAATGCTTTTTAGGCAGGTTGTCATTTGATAGGTGGCATAGCTTTTCTTATTTTCAAAAATCAGTGAAGAAATAAAGTCTCATTAGAAATAATTTAAAGACTTATTAGAAGCCTTGAAGAATGTGGGATGTTTAAAATTTTGTTCTATTTTAAGTCACAGTTAAAAGCTAGCATTCATTTTCTTAAGAAATAGTTAAAAAAAAATAAAAACAAAAACCTATCAGTGGAACAATTTCATTTTAGAAAAATATAAATGGACTTTGATAATTGAAGCCAAATTTTTTCATCTAAAACTAGTTTTTACTTTCACTGATGTTAGGAACCAACTGCCAATAAGTCATTGGAGAAGCCAGAAGGATCTGAAAAACAGAAAGAGGAGGTTGACTCCATGTCTAAAGATACCACTAGTCAACACAGACAGCATCTCTTTGATCTCAACTGCAAAATTTGCATTGGTAATTATAAGTTTTTCTTCCTATAATTTTGCATTCATATTATGAAAGCAGAATACTTATATGCTAGTATATGTAATTTAGTAGGTTTTGTTTTCCCAATATTGGTGGTAAGGCACTCATCCAGTCTTTGAGCAGTAGCACTTTTGTGTGACTGGTGTTCTGATTTGAGGTATAGTTTAAAAACTCTTCTTGCCGGAGACAGATGACAAGAATTTTTTTTTTTAAACATTCTGTTTGCATTTTTTAATATCTAGAAATTTCTGGAAAATCTTCAAGTCTATCCTATATGTGAGAACCTGCGGTGTTTGATTTTCTGTTCTTGTGTCAGATGGTGACAATGTTGGTTTCCAGGTTCACCCATGTCCCTACAGAGGACACAAACTCATCGTTTTTTATGGCTGCATGGTATTCCATGGTGTATTTGTGCCACATTTTCCCTGTCCAGTCTATCATCGATGGGCATTTGGGTTGGTTCCAGGTCTTGGCTATTGTAAACAAGTGCTGCAGTGAACATTTGTGTGCATGTGTCCTTATAGTAGAACAATTTATAATCCTTTGGATATATACCTAGTAATGGGATTGCTGGGTCAAATGGAATTTCTTTTTCTAGGTCCTTGAGGAATTGCCACACTGTCTTCCACAATGGTTGAACTAATTTACACTCCCACCAACAGTGTAAAAGTGTTCCTATTTCT
>PVKP010037993.1:0-21219 GCA_004027715.1 Plecturocebus donacophilus
CTCGTGTTGTGTTTTTCAGCTCCATCAATTCACTTATATTCTTCTCTAAGTTGTCCATTCTCGTTAACATTTCGTTAAATCTTCTTTCAAGGTTCTTAGTTTCTTTGCATTGGGTTAGAACATGTTCTTTTAGTTCACAGAAGTTTCTTATTATCCACCTTCTGAAGCCTGATTCTGTGAGTTCATCACACTCATCCTCTGTCAAGCCTTGTTCTCTTGCTGATGAGGAGCTGCGATCCCTGGCAGGAGGAGAGGCATTCTGATTTCGGGTGTTCTCAGCCTTTTTGCACTGGTTTCTTCCCATTGTTGTGGATTTATCCACCTGTTGTCTTTGTAATTGCCGACTTTCAGATTGGGTCTCTGAGTGGACGTCCGGCTTGTTGGTGATGAAGTTTTTTCTGTTTCTTAGTTTTCCTTCGGGGGGCGCCCCTTCCCCACAGAGCTGGGCCTTCCCAGGTTCAGCTGTGCTTGTTCTCAGCCTCAGCGCTTCCAATTGCTCTTCTCCTTGTGGGGATGGGACCAGCCCAGCCCGACTAAAAGGGCACCCAGTCCCATACACTCCACACCGAGAAGCGCCGTGCCGGCCAAAAGAGTCGCGCTGGCTACCCGTGTGGCTCCTTCGCGGGAATCTCCCAGTCTGTGGGCACCAAAAATTCATCTGCAATTGGGGCATCCACTCGCTCTCTGCGCTTTCACTGGGAGCTACAATCCTGAGCTGCTGCTACACGGCCATCTTGGATCTCTCTCCGCCCGGTGATGAAGTTTTTTCTGTTTCTTAGTTTTCCTTTGGCGGACGCCCGTTCCCCACAGAGCCGGACCTTCCCGGGTTCGCTGTGCTTGCTGTGAAACTCTCAGTCCTCAGTGCTTCCAATTGCTGTTTTCCTTGTGGGGATGGGACCAGCCAAGCCCGTCCGTCTCGTATACTCCGTACCAGGAAGCGCCGCGCTGGGGCACCGGCAAAACAGCTGCGCCGGCCAAAAGAGTTGTGCTGGCGTGTGGCTCCTCTGCCGGGAATCTCCCAGCCTGTGGGCAACAAAAATTCGTTGGAAAGTGCGGCGTCCACTCGTTCTCTGTGCTTTCACTGGGAGCTATATTCCTGAGCTGTTGCTAATTGGCCATCTTCTATCTCCCAGAATACACATTCTTAAGTGCATATGGAACATTCTGAAGAACAGACCACATGTTAGGTCAACAAACAAGTCTTAATACATTTTAAAGGATTACAATTGTTCAAATTATTTTCTGTAGCCACAGTGAACTGAGTCTGTTAATAACAAAGGCAAAATCACAAAAAAAGAAAATTAAACAATGCATTCTTAAAAAACCAATGGATCAAAGACATGATCACAAAGGAAATGTAAAAATGCATAGAGACAAAAAGAAAAGCACAACATACTAAAATGTATAGGAGATAACAAAAGAAGTTCTCAGTGATAAATGTATGGTTATGAACATCTACATTAAAAAAGAAAAACATCCAAATTAATAACTCTATATCTGAGGTACTAGAAAAACAAGATTAGACGAAATCCAAGACTAAGAGCAGGAATGAAGTAGCAATTAGCATGAAGATAAACAAAATTTAAAAAGTAAACAACAGAATTTTATTTGATTAAATAAAAGGTGGTATTTTGATAATATTAACAAAACTGACAAAATTTTACCTAAAATCAATGTGAAAAAAGAGAGAAGACAAAAATAACTAAAATTAAAAGTGGGGCACTACTACTAACCTTATTGAAATAAAAACTGCAAGCAAACATTTGTATACCAACAAATTAGATAAACAAATATAAAAATTAACAGCAAAAGTAGAAGAGAATACTCATAACACATTAAATGAAGCAATATTCACACCAAACAAAGATGTCACAAGAAAATAATTATATAGAACAAAATTATTTATGAATATTGATGCAAAAATCCTCAAAAAATACTAGCAAAGCAAATCTGGACGCATAATCAAATTATAAAATTTCGGATTCCATGTCATGACCAGGTTGGATTTATCCCAGGAATGCAAGTGTGTTTCAACATAAGAAAATCAGTCAATGAAATTTTCCACATTAACAGAGTTAAGTAAAGAAAGCACGTGATTGTGTCAATTGATGCAAAAAGCATATTTAACAAAATGCAACATTTTATAAAAATACTCAACAAACTAGAAATAGAATAAAAGTTTCTCAAAGTGATGAAGTACATATGTAGCAAACCTACTACTAACATAAGACTTAATGGTGAAAGACTGAACACTTTCCCCTTGTATCTTAAAGAAGATAAGGATGCCAACTCTTACCACTTCTCTTCAACAGATTTGAAAAGTTATAGCCAAAGCATTCAGACAAGAGAAAAAGAATCATTCCAATAGAAAAGAAAGAATTAAGACTATTTCTATTCACCAATGATATGATTATTTACAGAAAGAATCTTAACACACACACATGTGCACACACACACACAAACACACACACACAAACTGTTAGCAATAATAAACAAATTCCACAAAGTTGTGGTGTATAAAATCAACACAAAAATTCAGTGATAATTCTATAAACTAGCAATGAATAATCCAAAAATAAAATTTAAAAGTCCATTTAGTATTGTATCAAAATATAAAATACTCAATAAGAATAAATGTAATCAAGGAAGTGCAAGACTTCCACATTTCAGTCTACAAAACTCTGCTGAAATAAATTAAAGAATACCTAAATAAAAAGGAAGGCATCCCATGTTTATGGATTGATAGACAATATCATAAAGATGACATTACTCTCCAAAGCCATATATAGATTCAATGATAACTTCTTTAAAAATCACAAATGCCTTCTGACAAAAATAGAAAAGTTCATACTGAAGTTCACATAGATTTGCAAGGGATGCTGACTAGCTGTATTAGTCCATTCTCATGCTGCTACAAGGACATACTTGAGACTAGGTAATTTCTTATATAAAGAAAAGAGGTTTAATTGACTCATAGTTGTGTGTGGCTGTGGACACATCAGGAAACTTACAATCATGGTGGAAGGCACCTCTTCATAGGGCAGCAGGCAAGAGAAGTGAGTGCCAGCAGATGAAATACCAGACACTTATAAAACCATCAGATCTTGTGAGAACTCACTTGCTATCACAAGAACGGCATGGGGAAAACTGCCCCCATGATTTAATTACTTCCAACTGGATCCCTCCAATATGTGAATATTATAGGAACTACAATACAAGATGAGATTTGGACAGGGACATAGCTAAGCCATATTCCTATGCACCACAATTTTGAAAAATAAGTTGAAAAACTCACACTTCTGATTTTAAAGCTTATAACCAAGATGCAATATTCAAAACAGTGCAGTTTTTGTATAAGTAAACACATATACACCCAGGGAGTGGAATGAACAGTGCAGAAATAATCTATGGCCAATTTATTTTAGACTAAGCCACCAAGATTGTGCCATTGGGGAAGGACAGTCTCTTCAATAAATGATGCTAGGAGAATTGTATATCCCAATGCAAATAATCAATTTGGATTCCTATCTCACAACATATACAATATTAACTCAAAGTAAATAAAAAAACTAAATGTAAGTGCTAAACCTCTAATGCTCTTAGAATAAAAGCTAGCACTAAATCCATATAACCTTGTTTTTGGTATTAATTCTCAGAATATGATACCAAAAACATAAGCAACAAAATAAAAAACAGAGAAGTTAGACTTCCTCAAAATAAAGAACTTTTGTGCATCAAGTGACACTATCACAGAAATGAAAAGACAAATATTTTCTCCCATTCTTTAGGTTATCTCTTCACTTCGTTGATTGTTTTCTTTGCTGTGCAGAAGTATTTTTAGCTTGATGTGATACTATTGGCCAATTTTTGCTTCTATTGGCTGTACTTTGAGGTCTTACTCAATGACTCTTTGCACAGTTCTGGAGAGTTTCCTCAATGTTTTGGAGAGTTTCCTCAATGTTTTCTTCAGGATTTCACAGTTTTAGGTCTTAAATTAGAGTCTTTAACCCATTTTTATTTGACTTTTATATATGGTGGGAGATAGGGGTCTAGTTTCATTCTTCTGCATATAGATATCCAGTTTTTCCATATCATCTATTGAAAAGTCTGTTGTTTTTTCAATATCTGCTCTTGGTGCCTTTGTCGAAAATGAATGGACTATAAATGCATAAGTTTATTTCTGGGTTCTTTATCTTAATCCGTTGGTCTATGTGTCTGTTTTTATGCAAGTACCATGCAATTTTGTTTTGCAGACAATTAAACTCACAAGGTATTAGTGACCAGAATATATAAGGAACTCAAACAACTCAAAAGAAAAAATTTGATTAAAATGGACTAAAGATATGTATAAACTTTTCTTAAAATAACTAGAAATGAAATGTTGGAATGTTCTCAGCACAAAGAAGTGATAATTATTTGAGGTACTGGATATCCTAATTACCTAGATTTGATCATTATGCATTGCATGCTTGTTTCAAAATCTCTCATATGCCCCATAAATATTTACAACTGTTATGTATCTATAAACATTAAAAATGAAAAAGTGAACAAGACAACTTAATGAAAGAAAATATTTGCAAGTCATATACAGGATAAGTTTCTGGTATCCAGCATATATGAAAGACTATTATAGCTCAACAATAAAAACAGAAATAGCGCATTTAAAAATAAGCAAAGTATATGAATAAACACGTGTCTAAAGAAGATACACAAATGACCAACAAATACATGAAAAAATGTTTGACATCATTATTCATTCAGTTAATGCACATCCAAATTACTTTGAGATTCCACTTCATACCTACTAGGATGCTATAATCAAAAATATAGAAAATAATCACATGTTCAGGATGTGAAGAAGGTATAATTCTTGGTGGGAATACAAAATGATTTAGCTAAAGTTGACAACAACTGAGCTCTTCTTCTAAAAGTTAAAGAGAATTACCATATGGCCAAGCATATGGTATACTCTTAGGTGTCTACCCCATTTCTCCAAACTTAAAACAAGTACTCAAACAAATAAATGCCCACATATGTGTTTAGCAGCACCATTCACAATAGCTACAAGGTGGAAACAGCTCAGATGTCCATCAATGAATGAATGGATATACAAATTTTGATACATAGATTCAAAAGAGTACTATTCAACCATGAAAACTAATACAGTATTAATGCATGTAACACTGATTTACCTTGTAAACTCTAGCAAAGTGAAAAAAGCCAGACAAAGTATATTACATATTATATGACTGCATTTTTGTAAAATATCTAGAATAAGCACATCCATAGTGACAGAGGGCATATTAATGGGGGTCAAGGGTTTGGGGGAGGGGAGAATTGGGAGTGGTTGCTAATGAGTATGGAGTCCCTTTTTTGGGTAAAATATTATTTGGAAACTAGATAGAAGTGGCCATTGGACAAATTCGTTAATGTGCTAAAGTCCACTGAGATTATACTTTAAAATTGTTGATTTTATATTATGTAAATTTCACATCAATAAAAATATGAGGATAACAATACTTATACTGAGTCATGATATGAAAAAGTATATACACTGTATAGTGTATATAAATGAATAAATAAATAAATAAATATAAGGTACTGATGATGACATAAAGATGATTTTAAGAGAAAATGAATAACTTCTAGCGCGGTAATCCCAAAGATGTTGTCAAAGATGCTGCTATTAGAAAACATACGAAGTTACTTGGTGTTTTTGAATTTGGCCCAATATAGTTATGCTGATTTTAAAACATTGTTGGCTAGGAGTGATGGTTTTTGATATAATGCCTAACTGGCCCCCTTTGACCGTTGGAGAATAGCAGAATATCTTGAAAACACCTAGATGCTCATTCCAAAATTCCTGGTTTGGACAAGGACTAAAAAGCATCAAAATACTCTCTAGGAGAATGTTTACTTCTGAAGGAAAAATGAAGATTCTAATAAGAAATTATGGAAGAAAAATAACATAATAAAGGAATAAAAATGTAATTAGCTTCTGGATTTAGTACTATAAGTATAAATGCCAAGAGACCATCATAATGCCAACAGTTTCTGTAGGAAAAGTATTAAGACCCATGTGGTAATTCACATGTGACTGAAAATAAAAGAAGGAAAGGAGAATGAAAATGGGGCATTTAGTGAGTAATTAGTATGCATTGGGTAATGTAGCAGGCACCTTATATTTAACTCACAGTATCGTCCCAATAATACTGGGACGATATTAATACTTATCTCTACTTTGTAAGTGAAGAAACAGAAATTGCATAATTAAAAAAAATTCTCAAGGTTACCAGCTTATAACCAATTCTAAAATCAAACATTCTTTTAGAAACTACTTACTAAATAGCCAAGTTCTCAGAAAATTCCCTACCACTTCCTGAAGATTCAAAAAAAATTAAGAATATAAAAATGTGCACTAGGTCACCAAAAGGTGAATCAAAATAAAATTTCAAAAGAGGAACACATCGAACATTGAAATACACTGAAGATTACTAAATCATTCTTCAAAAACACTCAACTTTATGGAGCACATATTCAAAGTGAAGTATCTAAATAAATACTATAATATGGTAACAAAGTGGAAAAAAGAAAAAGAGAGAGGAATAGAGATTTTATTTTCACTTTTTAATTATGGGGTTTTCAACCAAATATTAAACTAATAAAGATAAGAAAGAGGATTGCGGTATGAAGGGACTGGAAAATGTTACAAATATTTTCTTAACTACAAGTGGAAAACATGTTATTACTTCAATTTTGAAACTATATATATTTGTATGTATATATATATATGTGTGTGTATATATATGAAGACTTAATAATGTTTTTAAAAACTCAAGGTGATGACTCATAGAATTGTCATCAAAATATCTACCTTGAATGCCATATATATAGAGAGAGGCAAATAAAATGTAGACTAACAAGAGATATCAAACTCAAAAGAGCAAGGGCACAGAAAAAAACAAAAAGTAAACAAGTGAATACAGATAATAGAAACCTGAAGAGGGGTGCTTGATTTGAATTCAAAGATCTGATTCAGGTTTTCTAACTTTCCATCTCTCTCTCTCTTGTCCTGCATCTCTGCCTATTCTTGCCCTACAATTCTATTTGCAAGGAAAACACAAAGGAAACATGAAGTTGGAATGGATGAGGTCACACAAATAGACATTTCCGGAAGTTTAACAAATTCCAAAGTGGAAACAGTCTATGAAGTTGCTTTAGCTTCAGGCTATTTTCATTGAGTTTATTTCTTTACACACACACACACACACACACACACATTTATATCTGTGAACTGTGAGCTCACTAATCAATTTCAAGAATAGAATATCACCAATTGCTTCTACACCTATGTTCCCTAACCTACCTTCTGGTTTCTTTTCCATACTTAATCACAGATAATCACCATTTTGAATTTTGAATTCATCTTTCAATTATTGTTTCTAAAATATACTTATCACATGTAAAAGATCAGTGTAAAATATATTACATAACTTTGCTTGCTTGAGAGCTTCATAAAAATAGCATAATAATACTCCAGTTACATAGCGTTATCTAATTAGTTTCAGTATTCACAACCCAATGGCCCATTAACTTCATTACTATTTAAACTATAAAATATTTGTATATGTTCAAAAATATTTATAACAGCATTGTTTCCACATAGCACAAAACTTGAAGAAACTCAAATGATTGTCAGCAGGAGAATGGATAAAAAATATATCATAGTATAGCTATATAATGTAACATTATACACTAGTGATAATGTATAAACTACAATTACTGGCAACATGAATAAATTTTAGAAATATACAGATGAAAAAACCAATTTTCCTTAAATTTTGTTCACTTATTGGGTATGGTTCTGACAGTTGAACTGATATCCAGAATCTTTGTTAGTTATCTTCTGATTTAGACTGTTTCTCCTCAGATAGGGGTCCTGTCTTCTTCCTCTGTAGCAGACACTATTGATTGCTACTCAAAATTTGCACTCATACCCTTTTCTTACTGGCAGTGTCTCATACTGAGAGGAGTTAGCTAGCTTGCCTTAAATAGACAGCAAGTAAAGGGTCCCCGGAGAGCCACCGACCCATGCGTCAGTGCCTCATTCCCACATAACACAAAAAGCAGAATGGGGTAATAAAATTAAGCTGCGGGCACTGATAAAGGAACTAGCACAGGGGCTTGGGCCTGGAGACATGCCCGTGGCTGCATAGATAGAAAAACCTCTAGCCCATTTAGATAAAAACTTTCACAAACCTCTGGCTCACTCAGATAAGGGAACAAGGCCCAACATAGAAATGGCTTTGTCCTTTGTATAATCAGTGGGCTCCCAGGAAAAAGTTTCTTCTCCTTTTATGAGCATAAACACGGTGAACTTGGATTGGTTTCTGTGGACACTTTCCTTTCCTTTTTAGACGGTGAGCCCAGCCTCTATTAATCATCACTTCAGCTCCTGATTGGTCCTGGACCAGGCTGAGTCATGCTTTCTCCAAGACAGCCGGCATACTAAGCCCATTCCTTCCCCTTCCCCAGTCCATAAAAAGCTCCCACAGCCTCATAGTTGGCAACCCATTAAGGCCCCATCTTCACTGGCAGAAAGTTTTCTTCTTTTTCTTATTAAACTTTTGCTCCAATCTCCTCCTTTTGTATGCACTCCTTAATTATCTTGGATGTGAGGCAAAGAACTCTGGGTAGTCTCAGAGAATGAGAGACTGCTACATTTTGGTGCATTGGCCTAGACTACAACAATTTGTTCAGTATTAACCTTCATCCACAGGGCCATGTATTTCTACTAAGCCGATCATGGTTAATTCAATTCAATTTACCAAAGATTCATTTAGGAATTAAGCATGTCTTACAATTCTAGCCAGTAGTATGTGAAGGGAAATATACTGAGAATGTGTGCATTTGGGAATTCTTGGGGAAAGAATCTGAAAGTGATCCAAAGGATAAAATAGCTACTCTGCTCAGGCCTTATGTTTTGATAACATCCTGAAAGTATGAAAGAGCTAGCCAAGGTGCAAAGCCAGAGCACCATAGATTACACACAAAGATGTAAAATAACTTAAATCAATAAGATAATTGAATTATGCCCTTTCCACAATATACATTTTGGCACCTTTGTTGAAAATGAATTTACTGCATATGTATGGATTTCTCCTGAGTTCTCTATTCTGTTCCATTGTCAATGCGTATGGTTGTATGCCAGTTTCATGCTGTTTTGTTTACTATAGCTATGTAGCATGATTTGAAGTTGGGTAATGTGATTTCTCTATTTTTATTTTCTTTGCTTGGGATAGCTTTAGCTATTCTGTGTTTTTGTGTGTGTGTGGTTCTATATAAATTTTAGGATTGCTTTTCTATTTATGTAAATATTGTCATTAATATTTTGACAAAAATTGCATTGAATCTGTAGATTACTTTGGGTCATATGAACATTTTAATAATATTGATTTCTGAAATCCATGAACATGGAATATCTTTTCATTTTTTGGTTTCCTTTTAAATGTTTTTCATGAATGAGTAATTGTAAAGGTCTTTTATGTCTTTGGTTAATTCCTAAATATATGTATTTAATTTTGTTGCTATGGTAACTAAGATTAATTTTAATTTTTTTCCACATTGTTCACTGTTGGCATATAGAAATGCCAGAATCATTATAACACACACAGAAATGCTTCTGATTTTTGTTTGTTAATTTTGTATCTTGCAATTTCATTGAATTTATCAGTTCTCATACTTTTTTACTGGAGTCTTTAGATTTTTCCAAATATCATATCATACCATCTGCAAACAAGGATAATTTGACTTCTTCCATTCCAATTTTGGCTGCCCTTTATTTCTTTCTCTTGTCTGATTGCTGTAGCAAGGACTTCCAGTACTGTGTTGAATTACAGTAATAAAAGTGGGTATCTTTGTTTTGTTCTGGATCTTAGATAAAAGGTTTTCAGTATTTGCCCAATTAGTCTGATAATCTGTGGGTCTGTCATATATGGCTTTTATTGTGTTGATGAAAGTTACTTCTATAACAAGTTTTTGGAGGTATTTAATCATTAAGAGATGTTGAATTTTATCTAAGGCTTTTTCAGCATCAATTGAAATGATCTTACAATCTTTGTCCTTTGTCCTATTATGTATCACATTGTTTGTTTTGTGTATGTTGAAATACCCTTGCACCCCTGGAACAAATCACACTTTATCATGATGAATGATTTTTTAAAATATGTTATTGAATTTGGTTTGCTAATATTTTGTTGTGAATTGATGTTCATACGGGATATTGACTGGTAGGTTTTGTTTGTTTATTTTTATTTTTTATTTTTTGATGTATCTTTTTCTGGTTTTGGTATCAGGGTAATACTTGCTTTGTAGAATATGTTTGAAAGTATTCCCTCTTCTATTCTTCAAAATACTTTGAGTGCATTTGGTATTAGTTCTTCTTAATGTTTGGTATAATGCAGCAGTGAAAACATCAGGTACTGGGCTTTTCTTTACTTGGAAGCTTTTTATTATGGCTTTGATCTTTTGATCTCATTACTTGTTATTGATCTATTCAAGTTTTAGATTCTTTATAGTTCAATCATGGTAGGTTGTATGATTGTAGGAATTTATGCATTTCTTTTTGGTTTTACCATTTACTGGCATATAGTTGTTCATAGTAGCCACTAATGAGCCTTTGAATTTCTGTGATACCATTTGTAATATTTCCTTTTTTATCTCTGATGTTATTTATATGGCTCTTGTCTTTTTAAAAATCTTTTAGAAAAATAAAGTTTTTGGTTTATTGATCTTTTGTGTTATTTCTCTGTTTCAATTTTATTTATGTCTGCTATAATGTTTATTGATGAATTTTTATTTGAAGTTTATCATTTTTTATGTAAGCAGTTATATTTATAAACATTTCTGTTAGTAATGTTTTTATTGTATCCCATAGGTTTTGGTATGTTTTGTTTTCATTATAGTTTCCTTCTGAAAATGTTCCAATTTTCTTTTAAATTTATTCATTGATCCACTGATCATTCAGGAGCATATTATTTAATTTCCATGTTTTTGTATAGTTTCCAAAATTACTTTTGTTGTGGATTTCTAGGTTTATTCCATTGTGGTCAGAGAAGATACTTGATATAATTTTAGTTTTTGAATTTTTAACACTTTTTTTTGCTCTAACATATGGTCTGTCTTTGAGAATGATCTATGTGCTGAGAAGAATAGTTAATTTGGAGTTGTTGGATGAAATGTTCTAAAAATAGTTATTAGGTGTATTTGGTCTATAAAAAACTCCAAAGTTTTTTTGTTAATTTTCCATCTGGATGGTCTGTTCAATGCTGAATGTGGGGTGTTGAAGTCTTCTGCTTTTATTGTATTGGGGATTATCTCTCTCTTTAATACTGATAATATGTGATTTATACATCTGGGTGCCCCAATGTTCAGTGCATATATATTCAAAACTATTATATCCTCTCACTGAATTGACTCCTTTATCAGTATATAGTGACTTTATTTGTCTCT
This sequence comes from Plecturocebus donacophilus, assembly GCA_004027715.1. Taxonomy (NCBI): domain Eukaryota; kingdom Metazoa; phylum Chordata; class Mammalia; order Primates; family Pitheciidae; genus Plecturocebus; species Plecturocebus donacophilus. The sequence goes on from PVKP010037993.1 coordinate 11,512, forward strand.
TCTTATACTTTTTCTGTTTATATCTATTTTGTCTGATATAAGTATATCTACTCTTGCTTTTTTTTTGGTTTTCATTTGTATGAAATATGTTTTTTCATTCTTTTTATTTTTCAGTTCGCATGTATCTTTATATGGGAATTGTGTTTCTTATAGGCAAGAAATTGTTTTTTTTTTTTTTAGTTTGTTCTACCACTCTATGTTTTTTGATTGGAAAATGTAATACATTTACATGTATTGTTATTATAGATGAGAAAGGATTTATTCCTATTATTTTTAAATTTGTTGTCTGGTTGTTTGGTGGTCTTCTCTTCCTTTTTTTCCTCTCTTCCTGTCTTCCTTTTAATAAAAATGATTTTCTCTGGTAATATGTTTTAATTTCTTGCTTTTTGTCGTTTTTTTCTGAGACGGAGTCTTGCTCTGTCACATAGTCTGGAGTGTAATGGTGTCATCTTGGCTCATTGCAACCCCTATCTCCCAAGTTCAACAATTATCCTGCCTAAGCCTCCCAAGTAGCTGGGATTACAGGTGCATGCTACTACACCCAGCTAATTTTTCTATTTTTAGTAGAGACAGGGTTTTACCATGTTGGCCAGGCTGGTCTCAAACTCCTGACCTAGTGATCCAGTGATCCACCCACCTTGGCCCCCCAAAGTGCTCGGATTACTGGCATGAGCCACTGCAACCAGCCACTTGTTATTTTTTTCTGTATCTAATATATGTATGTTAATTTGAGGTTACCATGAGACTTGCCAAAAATATTTTAACCCATTTCCTAAACTGACAAAAACTTAACATTGGTTGTATAAACAAACAAGCAAAGAGAAAATTTATTAAGACTTCCACTTAAACTTAATCTTCCTGCTTTTAAGTTTTTTTGTTCTATTTCCATTTTATTGTACTATCCATGGCTTACATTTTTTATGGTTATTATTTTTTATTGGTTCATCTTTTAGATTTCTACTCAAGATATGAGTGGTTTACACACCATAGTTACAGTCATAGTATTCCATGTTTTTCAGTGTTATTTTGATGAGTGTGTTTTGGACTTTCAGATGATTACTTCTTGCTAATTAACATCATTTTTTTTTTAGACTGAAGAACTCTCTGTAGCATTTCTTTTAGTGTGAATCCGCTTTCTTCATGTTTGAAGGCTATTTTAGCTGGATATATACTATTCTTGGATAAAAGTTTTTTTCTTCAGCATTTTAAATGTGGCATGTCACTCTCTCCTGGTATGTAAGTTTTCCACTAAGAAGTCTGCAGCCAAATGTTTTGGAATGTACTTGTATGTTATTTGTTTCTTTTCTTTCACTCCCTTTCAATATTTTTTGTAAATTTTTGAATTTTGTGTTTTATTATTAAATGGTTTGAGGTAGTCTTATTTGGCTTAACTCTGCTTGGTGTCTAAAACCTTCTTATACTTAAACATTGATATCTTCTATTAGGTTTGGGAAATTCTCAGTTATTATTCCGTTTATTTTTTATTTTTATTTTTTGCCTTTTATCATTATTGTTTATTGTTATCATTGTCATTATCATTTATGAAGAAGTACATATTACTGATCACTCACTAGTTGTATTGAACAGAGAGTGTAATAGGAGTTACGGTTTTTCTTGACCAAAGGTGAAAAGAATGATCCCTGCTCTAAACAACACACTAAAGAAGCATTAAGATGCTGTGTCCCAAGATATAATTTTTGGTGCTCCTTGTCATTTTGATGTCCAGGCAATTGTGGTCCTCCACCTACTTTATCGTTTGCTGCCCCAGTGAATACTATGTTGGCTGAGACAGAGTTTGAAACTGGAACTAGTCTGAAATACACTGGCTGCCCTGGCTACACCAGGTCCAAATCAAATCAGATGCTTACCTGTAATTCTGACGGCCAATAGACATATATTACTTTCTGTACCTGTAAGTATCAACAGTTATTTTTTTCATTTGTGCTTTTCCTGTCTTTGGAAAGTTGTCTCAGAAGCTACATTTTCGGAATCTTTAGGCACCAAGAAACCAGTTTGTCAATTACTGATTTCAGTGTACACACCTGTGGCATTTTTTGAAAAACAAAGCAAAGCAGAAAAATTAAGGGTAGTTAATTGCATTGAAAAAGTCTTTTTTTTTTTTTGAGATGGAGTCTAGCTCTGTCTCCCAGGCTGGAGTGCAGTAGCAGGACCTTGACTCACTGCAAACTCTGCCTCCTGGTTTCAAGTGACTCTCTTGCCTCAGCCTCCTGAGTAGTTGGGATTATAGGCATATGCCACCACACCTAATTTTTGTATTTTTAGTAGATATGGGGTTTCACCGTATTGGCCAAGCTGGTCTCAAACTCCTGACCTCAAGTGATTTGCCTGTCTTGGCCTCCCAAAGTGCTGGGATTGCAGGTATGAGCCACTGGGCCTGGCCAGAAGTCCACTCTTTATAAAGTAATCCACCAAACACTTCTTTCAAGAAATGAACCACAAATTTCATTATGATATATTGAAAACCATTCTGTTTATTAAACTTTATACTCCTATCTCTCTTTCTCTTTCACTCTCTGCCTCCTCTTTAAGGCCAATACGTCTTAAATGTGCCCTTTTGAGAATATTGTCTAGATCTCAAAGTCAAGCTTCATTCTTTTCTATACTTTTTACTTTTATCTACTCTGTGTTTTTCTCTAATAGCCTATCTTCAAATTCACTAATTCTTTTTTCTGCTTGATCATTTCTGCTGTTAAGACTCTGATGCACTCTTCCATATGCCAATTGCATGTTTTACCTTCAGAATTTCTGCTTTATTTTTTAATTATTTCAATCTCTTTGTTAAATATACCCGATAGAATCCTTAAGTTTTTCACTATGTTATCTTGAATTTCTTTGTGTTTACTTGAAACAGCTGTTTTTAATAATCTTTCTGAAAATTTACATATCTCTGTCTCTCCAGGATTAGTCTCTGGTGGATTATTTTGATCATTTGATGAGGTTGTGTTTTGCTGGATGGTATTGATCTTAGTAGATGCTCTTCAGTGTCTGGGCATTGAAGCCTTAGTTATTTGTTGCAGTCTTTATGGTTTGGGTTTGTTTATACCCATACTTCTTGAGGAGACTTTTTAAGTATTTGAAGGGACCTCAGTGTTGTGACTTAAGTTTTAGTCACTGTGGCCGTATCTGCCTTATGGGGCATCGTGAACCCAGCAACATTGTGACACATGCAGACTTTCAGAAGTACCACCTTAGATGAGATCTGGAAGAATTATCTGGATTATCAGGCAGATAACCTTGTATTCTTTCCTTACTTTTTCCCCTCAAAATTGAGTCTCTCTCTCTCTCTCTCTCTCTCTCTCTCTTTCTTTCTTTCTCCCTTTCTCTCTCTCTCTCTGCTGAGCTTCCTTTAGCTGTGCTTAGTGTCCACCACCACTGGGACTGTGATGGGTCACACCTTAATCTAGGACAGCACTGGGTCTTGCCCATGGCCCATGGTAGCAACTACCTTGCTATTATCTATGTTTATTCATGGCCCCAGGGCCCTGCAGTCAGCAGGTCATGAAGCTAGCTATGCTTGCATCCTTCTCTTCAGGGTAGTAAGTTTACCATAGTACCAGATGGGTCAAGAAGTGCTGTCTAGGAGACAGGGCCTGGTGTTGGGAACATAAAGAATCTACCTGGTGCTCTATTCTGCTGTGGCTGAGCTAGCAACAAAGCCACAAGCCAAAGTCCTTCCCGTTTTTTTCTCCACTTTTCACAAGCAGAGGAGTTTCTTCCAGTGGCCAACACCACCCCAGGTACGTGGCAATTACTACCTGACTACTGCTAACTTGAAGCAGGTACTCTTATATCTACTTGTGGTAAATGTTTCTAGGCTGCGGACTCTCCCTTGAGGGCAGTGACGTCTCTTCTTGCTCAGGGCATGTCCAGAAATGCCATCCAAGAGCCAAGCCCTGGATTTAGTGACCCTAAGGGCTTGCTTGGCTCTTCCCCAGTGTGGTCAAGCTAGTATCTAAGCTGAGAGACAAAGTCCCCTTTACTCTTCCTTCTCCTTTTCTCAAGCAGAAGGAGTCTCCCTGTAGGCACTACAGCTGGAAATATGCAGGGTGGCATCTGAAGCCAGCATATCTCTGAGTCTTACTCAATTCCCATGGCAAGAACTACCTGGCTACATTGCTACTACTTAGGGTCCAGTGACTCTTTAGAGAGCCGTTGTTGAATCATGCTAGAGCTGGGTCCTGTTCTTCATGGCATTGGGTTCCCCTCTGGCCCACCGCATTTCTAGAAATGCTGTCTTGGTGTTAGGGCCTGGAATGGGGGCCTCAGGACTGTGCCAGGTGTGTTATTCTACTGTGGCCATGCTGGCCTCTGATTACAAGACAAAGTCCTCTTTACCCTTACCTCTCCTCTCCTCAAGCAGAAGGAAGGAATATTTTCTGGAGCTGTGAGCTGCATTGGTGTTGAGGGAAAGGTGACACAGTCACTCTTCTGGTCACCCTGACTGGTGTCTCACTGGGTTGCATACCCTACAAGTCCACTGGCTCTGAGCTCAACATCACACCTGTAGTTGCCCTGGAATTGCAATCCTTGTGACCTAAACTACTTTTCAAGTTTGTTCAGGACCCCATAACACTTTCACTTGAGGTAGCAAGGCTTGTCAGAACTCAGGTTCTAACCACTGGGCTAAGTGATTCTCTTTTGGCGAGGGTTAGTCCAAATGTTCCCTTCATGGATGTGCACTGAGTTCTGCCTGGCTCTTCTTCCCACGATGACAAGGCAAAACTGAGTTCCAATGCAATATTTCACAATCACTGATCTCTTCCTCCCTGAAGTGCACATATTCTCTCTTCATGCCACAGGGCTACTGCTAGGGGATGTTGGATGGGTCAGCAATTCAAGACTGTACTTTCTACCCTCTTCAGAGCCTCTTTCAGCAATATGTGGTTAAAACCAGGTACTGTGATCACTTACCTAATATTTGCTTTTTATGAGGTGCTTTTTTTGTTTGTATGGTCGTTCAGTTTTATGTTCTTATGAGAAGGATGTTCAGAGGAGGCTTCTGTTTAACCATCTTGCTCAGCCTCCTCCAATTTTAACAAAAATTTATTTTTACCAAATAATTACATGCTTGTAGTTTTAAAACATAATTTATACAGAAATGTTTATAATGAAAACCTGGAACAAATCCTCGTATATCTCAGGTATGCCTTGTACTCTCTCTTATGTGATTAACTTTTATATTTATAAATGATATACTTTTCAAATATTTTAATGTCTCCATTATAGATATTACATGTCTTTTCATTTAAGATAATGAAGGCTTAGTGCTATTAAATTATTTCACCATCTTTTTACCCTTTCTATTCTACCCATTCTCCCAATACATCACCTCTTTTAGTTAAGTCATCATTCAATGTTTATATTTTATGTATATTTTAAAATAATTCACTTACTGCTGATCCAAACATTGTACTATAATTTTAACTGTGTTGGAGCAACCTAAATATATCACTGAATTTAAATATTGTCTTTCTTATTGCTAAATTATCTGAATACCTATGAGTTCTTCCAAAATACTTCACCAAAAATTTAAAGTTCCTGCCATGCCTAGAAAATAAGCCATTTCATTGCTTAATTTACCAATTTCATCTTTTTTTCTGAATAACTACCTTCTGAAGTCCTCTGTCTCTCTGTTCCAGTCTGAACTGTTTGCTATCTAAGACTCCTGCTTAGCTCTTGTACAGGAAGCTCTATTCATCCTTGACTTGAAAATCATCTTTACTGCCCTAAAGAAATGATGCAGTTTGTAAGAGCCAAATCTTTTGAAAATTGCTTTCCAGTTTGATAGTTTTCCAAAGTTGCTTTTTATATTTAGAATTTAAAATAAATTTTGGTTTCCCTCTTTTTAACTAGAGTGTAGTCATGTGACTAGTTTCCACAGAGAAGGTACAGCTGAGTGATAATTGGAATCTGGAAGTAAATAGCTGAGGTTGTGTGGCTCTACTAACAAGCAAGGACACCACAGTCATCAACATTTTGGTAGGTTTGGCAACATGGGCCAACCTAGCAGTAACAAATTGTAGGAAAATGTCATTTCTATTTATTTCCATTATTTCCCTTGGCAAATATTTCATACTTTTAGAGACTTATTATTTCTATTACATTATGCTCCTACAACATATTGTTATATCACATTTATGTATTTGTTGCCATTCAAATTAAACATCATTTCTGTCCCCTTTCGGCCTGTTTTTAAAATGTTCTTTATGGAGCAGTATCTGTAGTCTCCTGAAGTAGAAATCATTCAGAAGAGCTATACTTTGTTGAATGGATAAATAAAAATTATACACCCTTAAAAGGGTCATTTTATGTCATGGCTTCTGCATTCTACTTAATATATGACTTGATTCAGAAATAGTACTTTCATTTAGGAGAGTTACCCCTCATTTATTTCTATATTGCCCTCTTCATGCTTTGCATTGCCTTTATCCCAACTTAACTTTTTCTCTGGTTATTCCCAAGGAATTTTTGTCCAAATAATGAATTTGGAAATACTTGCATTGAATTGCTCTGGACTTTTATGGTTATTGTTTACTTATTTTGTAAACTATTCAAGGAGTAATAGGGAAGAAAAAGAAAAATCTATAGCAAGCCATCCTAAAGAAAATTGTTCATAGAGAAACAAGTCAAAGATTGTTTCAGAAAGGTACTCAATTCTACCTACCCCATTCCTCAGATATACAATATACCTCGATTTGAAAGACCTTAGTCAAAGCTAAAACTGTCTCGCTAAAGACAAGCTTGTTATTATCTTTAGAGAAAATTTTTGCAGTTATAATTATGAGGGTCTCTGACCCTTCACATAAGGGTATACTTTGTATATAAAGTGACAGCCTAGTTTGGCTAGAGCAAGTCTCTGTGTAAGCTAATTATATGTGATAATTTTGCCTGAAAGGAGACTGACTTGAAAGTGAATCCAATTTAACGGTAAGGAGATTGTTATAAGAAACATTTCATTGTGGGCTTGGAAGTCGCTTAAAGTGCTAATTTTTCACTTGAATAACCATATTGCCATAGTGAAAGTTTTTTAAATTACTTAATGTTTGTGAGATATTATTTGAACTAAGAAAAAATAAAGACAAATAGTGAAGATTTTTTATTTTATAGAAACAATTTAGGATTATATTACTCATTCACATTAAAATCAGCCTCTATTTCCCTCTTCCCACTTATCCTTAAGATATGGTGGAACACCTTGCTCCATTGAAAACAAAGTTAATTCCTGAATTATGTATTTAACTAAGAAGTGGCAAATTGTGTCCAGTTTATCAGTCTTTCTGACTTCATTTTTTTAAGAATATAATCTCCTCTGTCACGCATTTTAATAATTATTTCTCAGAAAGTCATTACATGCAGCTAGCAGCCATTGTGTGGTGAGTTGAAATATGGCAACTACAAGAAGAAAGGGAAGAAAAAATGGTTCATGAGGAACCTAAAGTATGGCTTTAAGCCCTGTTATCTGGCTGTTGATAGCCAGGCAAAGGAGCCCTTTGGAGCACAGTAATCAAGACCAGGGCCTTTTTCCAGCAAACACTCCCAAGTCAAATCCAGTACAAAAGCCTGCAAATTAAACCTACAGGCTCACATTATACATTACATAGTATTGAGGGTTTGTATAGTTTGCAAAGTTTGTGAATCAGTGGTCAGCTTCAAACCTAATCAGAGTGTTCCATTTTGTGTGAAAATCATCAAGTATACATCCTGCTATAAAATTCTTTTTACTTTCAAGTTACCACACTTCTTAAAATCACTATTATAAATTATTTCATTGTGTTACATTTTAAAGCTTCCAGAATGTCCATGTAAAATTGCAAATATGTTTTGGGAAATTGTAGTGTGTTCCATAGCAAACTGCTCATGTCTCCCCTTCTGGAAGAGGCAGTTTGGGCCCTGCCTTTATGGAGTGTTGGTGACTAATGAATCCCACCTGAATTCCATTATGCAAATTGCACTCTAACAAAATATAGCTGTCTTACTGAAGTTCATATCATTTTCATGGAGTCAGCCCATATGCAATGACTGGTAAATAATGAAGCATAAAGGCAGAGACCTCTTACCTTAAGCCAGTAGAACTCTGAAGAGCCATTGCAGTCCAGAGATCCCCATGGGATTAGCTGATATGTCAGTTGCAACTTCCCAGGAGTCCTATTTCTCCCTCTGCCCAATCCTGCTTCCCTCCCTCCCTATGAGTATTGTTATCCTATGAACTTCCTGCTTGAAACTCTGAAAGTCTCAGAATCTGGTTTTTGATGAACCCAACATACTACAGTTGGCACCAGGAAGCTTCCTGGGAACAAATTCTAAAATATGATGGATAACTGATAGCAGACGAATAACTGATAGCCTCCCCTGGCTTCTTACTGTTGTATAATACTTTGCATTTTCATTAATGATGAACTGGGATAAAATAATGAAGGAAGTGAATACCCTGAAAAGTATATCTCAGGCATTTGAACAATTTTTTTCGAGGGGACAATAATAAGAGAGACTAATTCTAAGAACTTTTGAACCTGATGACTATGTTAGGGATAATTTATGCACTAGAAAAAGACAATGAAAGGCTGAGAGTGATTGATTAATAAGCAATATAATTTGAATATGAAAGCCAGAAGGTTTCTTTGGCAGCATATAAAGATATTATCATCTCCTGAAGTTGAAGGATAGAAAATGGCAATAATCAGACCCTGTACTTAATTATAGGTGTATAAGCACTCCAGAGAAGGTTGAATTCTCATCCGCAGCAAATCTGAAATGCCAAAGTAAGGGCCTTAATTGGAAAAGGTTGTGATTTCAGGACTTGGATGGAGACATCTGCATTGATGCACTTGAAAATTCAATCTCTGTATTACCTTTAACCTTCTGGATCTACAAAAATAGCCTAGTCTTCCACTTTGAAGGGTAGTTTGCCACCCTGCTTAAAGACAATGTAGAGGACTCTCCTTTCAAATGCAATACCTGCCCCCTGTGGATCTACATTCATACTTCATAGCTAACAAATCAGTAATTACAGTCATGTTACATTATAAACCAGTCAAAGAAATGCTGGGCCTTCTAAAGAAGAAAAGGAGTTATACAGCAAAATTGCTTCAATATCTAGCTGACATGTACCAGAAGGAAGTCAGTGTGTGTGTGTGTGTGTGTGTGTGTGTGTGTGTGTATATGTATATATATATATGAGTCTAGATCCCATTGATGCTGTTTCAAACAAGATGGAATATAAATTTAGATAAGGAAAATTAATATAAGAGCACTTTCCTGTAATACATGATTTACTATCTTAGAAAGGACCATTGGAGATGGTGCTAATACACTGCTAAGTTGTCTCTCATAGGTTTGAAAAATGTGGTGGTTCTCACAAAGTGAAGTAGAAATGCCAGGACTTAACCTGGGATGGATGAAAGAATCAAAGGCTAAGAGATGTGCAACCAAAAAAATATTGTCCAATATATACAACAAAAAATAACCAAGGATGGATGATTGTGAGCCTGAGGGAAGCAGTCTCAATAAAGTAGTGGCCCCATGGCTAGTTTTGGAAAGAGCCAAGTTCTCAGGCCCAAACCCATTGACTGAAGACGATGCCAGGTCTTCATGAGGAAGAACTCTTGAGACAACAGAGCAAGTGTTGTTGTATTGATTCTCCAGTCCTTATACAAAATGACCTATAACATGTGTAGTTGTATATTGGGA
>PVKP010037994.1:0-21224 GCA_004027715.1 Plecturocebus donacophilus
CGGTAAGAACAAGAGCTTTGAGTTTAAAAGGGAAAAAGGTTATTTAACAAAAGATCAGATTTCAGTGCAATTGAAGACTTTATCAAGGATTCTCCGGGGCTAGGAGAGTTTGCCTGAAACAAACATTCTCTGTATGTGAGCTGCCAATAAATAGAAAAAAAAAAAAAAATCACATGATAAAGTTAGCTATTATATCACTCCAGTGTCTGTAATGAGGGAAATGGGTTTTCATCCTATTCTACAAATGAAATTTGCATATATACTCTTAGCATTAAACAAGGCAAAGCTCTCTGTTATCAGTAATAAAAATGTCTTTTTATTATTCATTTCATAATCTTAAAAAAAATCAAGCTTTTGGATCATGGTAAGCTAAAATATGCCACACTTCAAATATTATTTCTACAATTCAATGTAACCAATCAATAAAGTCTATCCTAATATCTAAATCTAATACTCTTATATTTCTTGGATTTTCTTTTACAATATTCATGTATGATTTAAATACAATTATATATATATATATATATATATATATATTTTTTTTTTTTTTAGATGGAGTTTTACTTTTGTTGCCCAAGTTGGAGTGCAATGATACGATCTCAGCTCACTGCAACCTCTGCCTCCCGGGTTGAAGCGGTTTTCCTGCCTCAGCCTCCCAAGTAGCTGGTATTACAAGCGCGCACCACCACGTCCAGCTAATTTTTTGTATTTTTAGTAGAAATGGGGTTTCACCATGCCAGCCAGGCTGGTCTCGAACTCCTGACCTCAGGTGATCCACCCACCTCAGCCTCCCAAAGAGCTGGGATTACAGGTGTGAGCCATCGTGCCCGGCCACAATTTTATATTAAAAAAAAATTAAAAGTGAACCAAACTCTTGTTTTATTGGCAAACAATTTTATAATGTGATTGATGCACAAATCTGTGGCAAACAGAGTATAATTCCAGACTTCTTCTTTAAATGCAGCCCTACTGAATAATGGTTTCCGTATCACTCTGGTTCCAGCCCATCTCTCATGCAAAGCTGGGCTGAATTCTGTACTAGGAATTCATATTTTACCCTGTGTCCCATTTGACTCTTCCAGTATCTGTAGCAGGCCAGTAAATCAGAGAATAATTCCTTCATGACTCTAAGGAGCCCACCTGTCATGAACACTGGCAGTGGGTAAAACCAAGGCTGTCCAGAGCCCCTCTGCCCAGCCATGTCTATTTGAATAAGAGCTGTTTTTATAAGTCATCCATGAAAGGGAAAGTGCCCATGTGGTGACAATGATTCCAAAAGCCCCATTAATCACAGCTTAGAGTCACACACCATGGTCTGTTCCATCATGGATCCTCTGGCAGAAAACAGATGCCCTTGGCAGGTGGACAACACCAGGTTCTCATTGAGCCGGGGACCGGGACAGGCTCCTACTGCTCTGCTGTCCCCTGCTCCTGAGAACTCTTTCAACTGCCGCAGCCTTTGCAAGGTGGGGACCTTTAGAGAGGCCTCACAATATCTCATATCTGTGCCATTTCTTGACTGCCCAAAGGGCTGAGAAACCCGTCTGGCTACCCTGTGGAAAAGAGGGCACCGGTTCCTTTTCCTCACAGTGAAAGGCCTGCTTCACATAAACAAACTCATATTGTCAGTCACAATTTCCATGTTCCTTTCAGAGAGAAAGACCTGCAGAAATAATTCATGCCAAGCACCTTCCAAATAGATTTGACTCTTTCACAAGGTAAAAATGAGCTAAACACTAACAGGCCACTCTGAAATATCATGAAGGGATGCCTGAAAACAGCTCTTTGCAAATGGGCTGAGAATCTGGCCTGCAGAAACCTCAGTCATATGCTCCAGTTGCTTCTCTCTTCTTCAGCAGCCAGCTTGTTTTGCTGCCCAGGACAAAGCAGTCAATTGCCCCCAGAACACTTCACTATCACAGCAAAGCTTTTGTGTGCCTTCAGTGACCATTAAAATCCCACTCTCAAATCCCACACAGCTGTTTTCCCTTCCTCTTTAAAAAAGATACGAGAAAGCTTTTCTGATGCAAAAGGGACAGATCAGCAGGATGAGGATTAATGGCGACAAAGAGGCCTCAAGGCTCAGCCTCTTTTCAGCAACGGGGCCTTTGAGTATTTCAGGCTATGGACAAACACTATGGTCTCTCTGTGGCTGAGATGATGAACCTAATAAAAGGGGTCACCCTCTAGCATTTGACTGCTTTCTTAAGAATCACGCCTTGACTTCTGAAGAAGAGCCACAAGCAGCCCACTCCAATTCCCAGGGTATCGTTGGGCTGTTGCTTTGTCCCAGTTCAGAGGCCCTGATGCCCCAGGCAGCACTGGCCTCAGGATCTTGGTTTGAGCCCTCTTTAAATGACTGCCCCAGGATAACAGGGGACAGTGCCTTCTTGGGCTGAAAGATTGATTTTTCATTGTCCAGGTTTTTGACCTGTGCTCAGATTTGCTATTTAAAAACATTCCTATAGTTAGGGCAGAGAAATCAGCCCAGCTTGATGCCTTCTTCCTCATTGGGTTCCCAAATGCACACTGAGTTCTTTTCATGCCTAGTTAACTGGAGCTGAGATTTCACTTCCTTTAGAGTGCCTCTTTTGCCCTCAATTTAAATATTTCTCCAAAGATTCGCCCTTCAGCCTCTTTTAACGTTTTCTACTGTCCTTAGGATTTCATCTGTTGTCCTTGTGAAGATTCACTCACTCATTCATTCAATACATACTTGCTGAGCACTGATTATGTGCTGAGTACCATTCTAGGAGCTGGAGACACAGCAGAGAAGATGGTCATGACCTGCTCTAATGGGGTTCTCAGGGCAGTAAATAAATGAGCAATTAATCTTAATTAGTGAGCAAACAAATAAATGTATAATAGGATGCAAGTAGTGGTATGATGAAGAAAAGGAAAACAAGGTAAGAAGATAAAGACGGGGTAGGGATGGAGTCTGTTTGTATGCTATTTTAGAAGTGTGGCCAAGAAAGGCCTTTCTGAGCAGAGACCAGAATAAAATGTGGTAAACAGGCCGGACGCTGTGGCTCACGCCTGTAATCCCAGCACATTGGGAAGCTGAGGGAGGAAGACTGCTTGATCCCAAAGTTCAAGACCAGCCTGGGCAATACAGTGAGACCTTGTCTCTCCAAAATCACCTTAAAAAATTAGCTGAGTATCATGATGGGAGGATAGCTTGATCCCAGAAGGTAGAGGCTGCAGTGAGCTGAAATCACACCACTGTACTCGAGCCTGGGTGACAGAGCGAGACCCTGTCTCAAAAAAAAAAAAAAAAGGAAACAGCCTTTCAATGAGATTGCCTAACAGCAAGAAGGGCAGTGTAGCAGGAACACAGCATAAAGGATAGTACAGTAAGAGATGAACTTTAAAATGCAAGCAAGGGCCAGATCATGTGGGTGCTTGAAGGCAATGGTAAGGAAATTAGACCTTACTCAAAGTATGTTGGAGGTTTGAAATGTGGGAATGACATAATCTGATTTTTCTTTTTTTTCTCTTTTTTTTTTTTGGAGATGGGGTTGTGCTCTGTCACCCAGGCTGGAGTGCAGTGGAGTGATCATGGCTCACTGCAGCCTTGACCTCCTGGGTTCAACTGATCCTCCCACCTCAGCCTCCTGAGTAGCTGGAACTACAGGCCTGCACCACCATGTCCAGCTAATTTTTTAACTTTTTGTAGAGATGAGGTCTCTTGGGCTCAAGTGATCCTCTACCTCGGCATCCCAAAATGAGCCACTGCACCCAGTCTGATTTATGTTTTTAAGAGGTGTCCTGGCTGTGGGTGGCGAACAGATGGAGGGGAGGCTGAGGAGAACAATTCAGAGCCTGGTATAACAGACTGAGCAAGAGATGATGCTGGTTTGAAACAGAGCCGTAATAATAACGGAGGAGGAGAAAACTGGTCGGATAAAGGAAATTATCTGAAGGCAGAGCTGACAGGATTTGCACACGGACTGGATGAGGAACACGACAGAAAGAGAGAGGTCAAGATGACTCAGGCTTTCAACTTGAGCAACTGGGTAAGAAGAGGTGCCCCTTCCGGAGATGTTGGTTTAATTTGGGAGGGAGGATGCTGGTTTGATTTGATTTGACACTCCTCTTGAGAGAAGTTTTGTTTGGGAACATTGAGTCTGAGATGCCAGCTGGCCCTCCAAGTACACATACTAAGAAGGCGCAGGTTCTACTGGTGGGCTCTGACGTGGAATTCTATACCTCAGGGGCTGACAAGGTGATCCACTGGGTGGGAGCACATTTCTACACCTATGCCTATGAATTTTCACCTAAAATCAGACAAACGAAGCTCCCCTGGTTTAGAAGACGGTGTAAGAGCAGCCTCCCAGCCAGTCCCCATCTCCGTGAGGCACAAGACACATGTGAGGACCCAAAGTTGCCAAGGAAAAAGAATTACTGGCACCCACAACTCGAGCACAAGGCACTGACTGACTCTCGCCTCTCAATACTTAGAGAACAGTTACAGCTTAGCTATGCCTGGGTAATGAGATGTCCTGACCTGTATTTTCGAGTTTTAACTAAACCATCACAAAATAGAGAGCAGTTTTGATGGATTCCTGGGAAGAACACCCGACTGAGGGGTGTAAACATGACGTGAGCTCATGTGCACCACAGGAGAGCGCCCATGGGGGTGTCTTCTACTCCCAGCACAGCAGCCACCTGTGTCCACAGTGGGGTGGAGGATTCCCATGCAAGACCCCCAGTGGGTGCCTGGAACCTCGGAGAGTACCACACCCTGTATACACTAGGGGCTTTCCTATGTGTGCTTATTCATAATAAAGTTTCATTTATAAATTAGGCACAGCAAGAGATTAACAATAATAAAACAATTATCACAACATAATGTAATAAAAAGTTATGTGAATATGGTCTCTCTCTCAAAGTATCTTATAGTACCACACTCATCCTTCTTGTGATTGGTCAATCCGATAACTGCGATGACTAATATGTGACTAACACGGGGCAGGGCACACAGCGTGGGGATGTGGGATAAAGGGATAATTCATATCCAAGACAGGATGGTGAGGGAGGGTATACAGCGTGGGTACGCGGGATAAAGAAAGGGTTCATGTCCCAGGCAGGATGGAGCAGGACAGCATGAGATTTCATCATGCCACTCTGAACAGCGGACAATTTAATACTGACAAATTATTTCTGGAACTTTCCATTTGATATTCTTGGACCATGGTTGACCCAGGTAACTGAAACCACAGAAAGCAAAACTGCCTATAAGGGGCCACTGCTGTATTAGCTCTTTGTCAAACTATGTCATAAGACAGGAACAGCTACGATTTATTCCGATCTGTCAAGAGTTCACCTAAAGCACCAGCAATGCTCAAAAAGACTATATGGCGATAGATTTGCAACCACTACTATTAATAATGAACCCTGCCCAATTGTAAAGACTCTACTTAAGATGCTAGCCAGTTATTTTAAATTAGTTTATTTAATCTTTATCTCGTTCTGTCTTTTGTGATGAACACAGTATACTAGTCAATAGTGTAAGTATA
Source organism: Plecturocebus donacophilus (assembly GCA_004027715.1). Classification (NCBI taxonomy): domain Eukaryota; kingdom Metazoa; phylum Chordata; class Mammalia; order Primates; family Pitheciidae; genus Plecturocebus; species Plecturocebus donacophilus. Next base: position 5,520 of record PVKP010037994.1, read on the forward strand.
TAGTTTATGAATAAGTAAACATCCATATATATTTTACTTGGAGAGAGAGTGTATGTGCGTTCTTAATGTTCAACATCTCTGGGACAGAGGAGCTGGAGAGGGCAGTTTCAGAGTCACCAGCATGTGATAGTATTTAAAGCTATGGCACTGGGTAAGGTCACCAAGGAGAGTGTGAAGACAGAGGAGGGGATGAAAGATTCAGCCCTAGGATAATCAGAAAATAGGGAAGGAACAGGAACCGGCATTAAAAATGAAAAGAGAGCAGCCAATGAGGTAGGTGGAAAAGCACAAGTATGTTGTGTCTGAAACCCACAAGAAGAAAGTGTTTCCAGGAGAGAGAGTGATCAGCAGAGAGGATGCACAATGTGGAATGAGGAAGGGCAGCTGGATTCGGCACCACAGAGGTCGTTAGGAATCTGTGGAGAGGTTAGGTAAGGAGGCAAAGAAAGTACGACTACGGCTCCTTCAAAGAGTTTCATTCTACACAGAATGGGTGGACACAGAAATGAGGCAGTGGCTACAGAGAAGCATGAAGTCAATGGAGGGTTAGTTTGGTTTTTAAGACGGGAGATAGGTTTGTGTGTTGTTGGAAATTATCTAGTAGAGAAGAATTCTGAGATGGCAGGGGCAACATTTTTAAGAAGTTGAGAGAGGATAGGTTCCAGCTCCAGTGGAAGACAGAGGCATGGCCTTAGATAGGGGCATGGGCTGTCCATCCATTTTAACAGGAGGCAGCTCTGATCCTGTGTATACAGACATGGGATTAGGCAAGTTAGGCTGGACATGAAGAGAAGTTGCTTCACTAGACTCTCAGGCGTCCATGGACACCTCTGCCTAGAAATCTCGTTGCTCACGGGGAGCACTTCTCTCCCTGACCTCTAGCTTTACTCCTCTTATAGAGCCATCTCTGTTTTCCCAGTCACCAAGGATCCAAACCACAGCTCTCCCTGGCTTCTCTCCTCACTGCCCCTTCATTCGGCGGCAGCATCCTACAGCTGTGTCCCTTCTCTCTATCCCCTGTTCTTTGTCCCCATGGCACGAATGTCCCTTAGATCCTCACCATCTCTTATTTGGATTGCTGCAATACCTTCCAACATTCCCCTGGCTTTCTGTCCCTCCCAGCCGCCGCTCTTTCCTTTCTATCATTGATGCGCCTCTCTGAAGTCTTTTTCTGATTGCTTCACTCCCTGGCTCAAAAACCTCCTTGACTTGACTTCCTGCAACCCTCTCATTTTCTCTGACTCAATATTCAGGCTTTAGCCTCCTTTTCTATATTTTTTTTTCATCCTTTCTCATGCTCTCTCAAAGCCTATTTTTTTCTTGCTTCTCCTATAAATCTCTTCTGATTATTTCTTCCCCATTGATCACATTCATCTCATCATTCAACCAATCCCCTAGCTTTTTCTCAGTGTCTCCTGCATACGAAACAGGGCAGGGTGAGATGAGGGACATATGGGAAGCAAACGCCAGGATCAGAGGCCACATCAGAATTCTCTGAGCTCAGTCCCCTCTTTCCTCTTCTCAGTCCCCAATCCATGTCATCCCCAAATGCTGCTCATTTTTCCTCTTAAATATTTCTCCAACAAATTGCTGTTTCTCTACTCCATCTAGCATCTTCGTGTTCTCAATATCTCATAGGCTGTGATGGCATGCACCTGTAGTCCCAGCTACTTGAGTGACTGAGTCAGGATAATTGCTTGAACCCAGGAGGCAGAGGTTGCAGTGAACCATGATTGCACCACTGCACTCCTGCCTGGACGTTAGAGCGAGACTCACTCCCCACCCCCCCGAAAAAAAAATCTCTCATAGGCAACACATTCAAAAGCTCCCAGACTTGTCTTTCTGCCTCTAATTCTGCTCCCTCCAGTATAGTCAGAGAGATTTTTCTGGAATACACATATTACCTGGACACTTCCCAAGTAAATCCTCCAGTGGCAACGTGTCACCTAGAGATAGAGTTGAGGCTCCTTAGCAGTATATCCAAGGTCTCCATGAGTTGGTCATGCTCTTCCATTAGCCTAGTTGCCCGCCACATCCTACCTGGCACTCCAGGTTCAGTGACACTGACATGTCAATAATGGCTTGTGCACATCTTCCTCTTCCTGGTTTCCCAAGGATGTTCCTCGGGCTGAGTACTCCTCCCCACTGAGCCATCATCTGTGCATCCTTCAAAACTCAGCATAGGCTTTCTCTCTTTGGGGAAGGCATCTCTGGCCATTCCCTGGAGGGTTAAGTGTGACTTAATGATGGTGTCTTATTTACCTAGGCTTCCTCGGCATCCCCCACAGAGCTGGTACATGGAGGGCTATGCATATGAGTACAGCTTGAGTAAGATGGTCCCAGGGCACAAGCTGTACCCAGGAGAGGTGAGGGCATTCAAATTAAGAATTAAGAATATAGACTTGTGGTCGGGTGCAGTGGCTCACACCTGTAATCCCAGTACTTTTGGAGGCCAAGGTGGGTGAATCACTTGAGGTCAGGAGTTCAAGACCAGCCCTGGCCAACATGGTGAAACTGCGTTTCTACTAAAAATACAAAAATTAGCCAGGCATGATGGCAGGCGCCTGTAATCCCAGCTACTTGGAAGGCTGAGGTGGGAGAATCACTTGAACCTGGAAGGCAGAGGTTGGAGTGAGCGGGGATGGCGCCACTGCACTCCAGCCTGGGTGGCAAGAGCAAGACTCTGTCTCCAAAAAAAAAAAAAAGAAAAAAGAGAACATAGACTCAAGTCAGATTTGAATTTGAATCCTGCCTCTGCCACACTTACTTGCTGGGTGACATTGTAGAAAATGCTTATCATCCTGTGTCTCCGTTTATGTGTAAAAAGGGGTGAGTTAATACAGACTTGGGATGAGGATTAGATGAGATGATATAGGTGAAGTGCTCAGCACAGGACTGAACACGATGTAAGTGTTCTATACATGTCAATATTTTACTAAATTAAAAGAATTTCCTATTCATTCTGTGTGTTAAATATTGATCTAACACTGGTCTATGTTCCTAATACAGATTTTATATTTTTCTGCTTAAACAAAAAAGGAAATCTCTGCCTGATCATTTCCAAATAATTTATCAATTTTGAAAGAATTCAGAATAGAATATCTGAACCAGGTACAAAGACTCACGCCTATAATCCCAGCTATTCAGAGGCTCAGGTGGGAGGATTACTTGAACCCAGGAGTTCAAGATCAGCCTGAGTAACATACCAAGACCCTATCTCTAAAAAACAGAATAATACTTTTTAAAAAGAAGAAAATGCCCAGCTCCTTCCTGCCCTAGGCCCTTTGCATTTACTGATCCTCCCTGATGAGGGGCTACCCTACAACCCCCAGGCACCACCATGAGCATGTCGCATGCCAGCTGCTTTCCCCTTCGGGCCTTAGTGCTTGACCACTTGCTCCTAGTCACTTGCTCTGAGAGCCTTCCCTGGCCACCATATGGAGAGTAACCCTCCCTCCAATCCTCTCTGTTTTATTCTCTTCATAGCACTTACACTTTTGAAATTATTGCTTTACTTTTAAATTTGTTTCCCTCTGTTACAATGTGAACTTTCTAACAGACCAAGCCTTTTGATTATTATGTTCTTATCGCTTCATCCCAAGCACAGAGTGGACAGAATGGTACTCAATGAGTACTGGTTGAATTAATTTTTCTCAGTTGCAGAAGAGGAACAGCAGTAAGCTGTTACAAACGGAATTAAATGTTTCTAGTCTCTCAAGAACTCAGGCACTAAAATACTTCCCAGTTTGCCAGTTGTCTGGATTGTTTCTTCCAAAAATCTCAGCAAGTTTTAAAAATAACCAAATATAGTGTGTATACACACGCGCACACACACAGTCTATCCAATGTATTTCTTAAATAATTTACCTTTTAGCTGGTATTATGAAAATACAATAGCTAGATGTCCATGTCTTAGTTAATTTTCTTTAGACATGAAGAACTTTATGAAGTACTATAGAGCTTAAGAAATTTGTTCCTTGGAGAACATAATCTTTTTTTTTTTTTTTTTTTGCCATCTTGCTAAAATTGATCACAGATGGTACAAAGGTCACTTGCAGAGCAGGCTGTCCCCAAAGTCCCCAAATGGCAAATCAATGAGACTTTAAAAAATAACAATACGAAAGAAAATCTACAATTGGTCAGAAGTGATTATTTTTTCTGGTGTAAATTGGGACTTTAAAATTTATTTTCTTAATGATATTCAAAGGATAAACAGTTCAGTGCAAAAACAGGTAAAGAATATGATGTTTTCAGAAGAAGGAATCCAAATGACCACAGGCATAAGACAGTATGCTTAGTTTTATTAATAAAGAAAACCAAGTTAAAATGACTATTTTTTTTGCTTATCAGATTTGCAAAAATTAAAAGAATCAATGATAAATAATCTATGTTAGCAAAGATGTGGGGCAATAAACATTCCAGTTCACTGTTGGAAGCAATATGCACTGGTATGATCTTTTGGGAAAGTAATTTGGTAGTACCTATTAAAGTTTTAAATATGCATGCTCTAAGTCAGCCATTGTACTTTTACAAGTCTATCCTTCAGAAATATTGGCCGTGTGTAAAAAGAATGATATTCACTGAGCACTATTTGCAATAGAAAAATGAGCAAATACCTTCTATGTTCACCACTAGAGGTAGGGCTAATAAATACTGGTGTCTTCAAACACATACAGAATGGGAAGCTGTAAAAGAAATGAGGTCATTCCTCTATCACGTTAGAGAGATGCCCTTGATCTACACTACAGTTAAAAACAGCACATAGCACTATTCAAATTATATTGATATTTATTTTTTATTTTGTTAAGACAGGTTCTTGGTCTGCCACCCAAGCTGCAGTACAATGACACAAACGTAGCTCACTGCAGCCTCGAACTCCTGGGCTCAAATGATCCTCCCACCTTAGACTCCCAAGTAGCTGGGGCTACAGGTGCTACCAACCAACATAGTGAGACCCTGTCTCTACAAAAAAAATACAAAAATAATTTTTTTATATTTTTTGTAGAGACAGGGTCTCACTCTGTTGCCCAAACTAGTATTGAACTCCTGGCCTGAAGGGATCCTCCACTTTGGCCTCCCAAAGTGCTGGGATTACAGATGTGAGCCACTGTATCCAGCCTATTTTTTTTAATGTGTTTATTCATACATAAACCTACAGTCTATTTTCAACACAGTAGCCAAAGTTATCTTTTGAAACCACGTCAGTTACTCTTCTGCTCAAAGCCCTCCACTGGCTTGCTTTCTCATCAGACTCCAGGCCAGGGTCCTCCCTGGTTTCGAGTTCCCTCTGCTACTGCTCTGCCTTTGCTCTCCCTCCCTGCCTCTCTCAGCTCTCATCCTTCTGGCCTTCCTTCCAGTACCTTGGAGTTTTCCTATTTGTTGTGCCCTTTGCCTAAAACTCTCTTCCCCCAGATATCTCCATAGCTTGCTTCCTCCTGTCCTTTGCGTCTCTACCCAAATGACACTTTGCAATGAGGCCTTCCCTGACCACAGTCCACACATTGGGGGAGTATGCTCCTCATCCCCCACCACTCACCTTGCCCTGGCACTTTCCTATCCACTTCCCTGGAGGCCTGCTGTCCATATCCCTGTCGCCCTCTGCTACATGATAGTAATATCTTTCCTTGCTTATTGGTTGGTTGTCTACCTTCTTCCTCTAAAATTGTAAACTGTGTGAGGGCTGAGATGTTTGCTTGTTTCTTCATTGCTAGATTCCTGGTATCTAGAATAGTACCTAGCACATAAGGTGCTCAATAAGTGTTTACTGAATGAATATATAAAATTTCCTTTTTATATGTGCAGAGAAACAGTTGTGGAAAAATAACACAGCAAACTGTAACAGTGATTACTGCTGGGGAATGGGATTAGGGAGTTGTGGAGAGAACTTCCATCTTTGCTATATACATTTCTGTGCCATTTGAAATATGCACTACTTTTGTAATTGAAAACTAAATTTTTTTTAGTTTAAAATTTTAAAATATTTAAAAAGATAAACATAAACCATTAACATAATGATTTATATTTATCTTTTCAACCTTCCAGGAGAGATGGAAGTGACTCCATTTTTTGGAGCTCTTTTCTGCAGATACTGAAAATAATTTCTAAAAAGAACTATCCTAGGTTTGTCTCCGCCATCTGTACCACCCAGAGCTCAGAAAACATCAGGAAGTCTGCTTGTTATGAAGTCCTAACATCATCAAATAGACCAGGAATAGAAGACAGACACACACACACATGCATGCGCATAACGCACACATACACACACAGCCTTGCCCCTGCCACATGCTGCCGGCTGGATAAAAAGCCTTTCTAATTAACACATCTGATGCTTCTTTATACCCACTTCCTCCCTCAGCAGCAAGAAGGAGTGTCACAGGTAACTCCTTGAGCTATTTTCTCTATATGGTAAAATCTTCAACATTGCTGTCAGACTTGGACCAGATTTGATGCCATGAGGGCTACAAAATTCATCCAGTGTTAGAGGGAGCTCTTGAGACAAGATACATCACCTCCCCTAGAAACAAATCAAACCTAATTTAGCATGACAAGAATCTCAGGACACATTCACACACCACAACAGCTATCCATACCCTCTACCGAGTGTCTTTCGTAGGCTGTTGTGGTCATGCAGCCTCTGTTAAGTAACTCCTGCTCCTTATCCTTTGGCCTTTACTCCCCTGGAACATACCCATGGTAGTATTAGTGATACCCTCACTGGGAGCCAGTCCATGGGGCCCTAGACACTAGGTTTTCCTGACTTCTTAACTGGCCACAAAGACTCCCTGGCCAGTCTGCGAGGCCTCACCCCAACAGGATAGCAGATGAGGGAGGGGTGTAACCCTGAGAGGCCAGGATGGCCTTGACAGTTTCTACAACTCATCGTGGAAAGTAGGGCAGCCACAGCCAACTCTCACCACTATTTTAGTATAGGAACTGGAACTCTTAGAATTTTAAATGAGAACAGATCAACCAGCTGGGCTGTTTTTACTTTTTTCCCCCCTTTGTTTCTAAGAGAGAATCAGCTAGAATTAAAGTCAAGACTATCTGGAAATCAGCCCCTTGTAGACAGTTACACTTGATTTTGCACTTGATTTTCACTAAGTTTTGGCAAAGCAACAAATTTGAGCTGTGGGCCTAAGGCTGACAATTCTCTGGAACAAGTGCCCCTGGATTCAGCTTTGCTTATTTAGAAACACAAATTCTTACTCCTTAGCTAAGCTTCATTGCTTGGGCCTCATGATTCTACTGATACTTTGGAAAAGGACATCAGTTTATCCTGGAGAAGTCTAGTTGCTGAAATTCACTGTGCTTGGGACCAGAGCACAGGCTTTGGAATCAAACCATCAATGTGATCTTCAGCAAGAGAACTTAGCCCTCTGAGCTTCAGCTGTTGAATGAAAGGAATAATAACTACCTGGGAAGGTTACTGTTAGGATTAAATGAGATTATGCAGACATAAGGCTTAGTGTTATGCTTGTGACAGATAAGAACTCAATAAGTCATTATCATTATTACTATAAAGTGAGACCCCAATTTTCCCCATCTAAGACTTTTCAGATAAAGTCTCCCATAATTACCCAGAAGAGTTTCTTGTGACAAATAAATCTCTAAACTGACCATCCTAGAATCTCGTGTCCTGGATCCTCTTGCTAGCTTTATCAGAGAGACAGAGTTGATATTCCTCAAGCGCCAGGTCTTAAATCTAATTCTAAAACACGTACCACCAACACAACACATACAATGGACTGACATTATTAGGAGCCCTCGGCTGAGGCTCTAGGGTCTCGTAGGGCAGCCAAGCAGCCCCCTAGCTTTGCCTCTGCACAAAACTATGGACAGGAGTTTGTTCATTACCATCACTGGTCAAGCCAGAGGGAGGCCATAAGAGGAGCTGTGATGACAGAGTGTGGAAAAGGCTAGAGGGTGCCTTACCCCTGCAGTCCTGCCCCAGCCAGGGAAGAACACCATCCCTCAGACCTGTAAGGGCAACATCCCCTCTTCTCATCAACCTTGCTACTTCTCTCCTGTTCCTCAAGCCAGCAAACATTTTAGTGCCCACCACAAGCCAGATACTATGCCAGGCACTGAGGACACAGAGGTGAACAAAATCAGTCTCGCCCCAGGGAGCTCTGGGCCTAGCAGGGACAACAGACACAAACACCACAGTTACTGAAAGAGAAGGGCTGCCCAGAGTGTCCTCTAAAGTGAGCGCTGAGAAGGTAGGATGGGCCACACTTGCTTTTGGGTACCCTGAGTATTTATGGAGCCCAAGGCTGTGCTGTTAGCAAGAATGTCCCAGGCCACTCACCACATTGATTTTCTACGTGACCCTGGCCCACTCCACAGGACTCTGCCTGGTGTTCAGATGTTCTGGGAGGCTTTTTAGCCACGTCGAGGTTCATGCCTGAGAGCTGGAGGTGAAACTGCTCCCTGTGGGCGGCCTTTCTGAGTGTGCGAATGGCCTTCCGGAGCCGCTTCTCGGTTCGCTTTACGATGCAGCTCAGGTCACAAGAAGCTACAGAAACAAGAGGGACAGCAGTGCAGGAGGAGGTCAGGCTGCAGCATGTGATAACGGCCAGATCAACTGCAGGCCCTACCAACACCCCGAGTTCTCTGTGGACCGAATAGGGAGAAACCTGGAGGGGGTTACCTAGCAGGCTGGGCAGCATTCGATTCAAAGAGAAATTTGTGGATCAAAACGATAGCTTTGGGTTTTTATGAAGCAGAGAAAATCATCAGGTTCCAAACCAATTCAATTTAGTTTCAGGGTGAAAACAAAAACAGGAGATACTTCAGTGTTTGCATTATTTTTTCCCCCAAGAATGGTAAATGAAAGGCAAAGAAATAAGGAGCAAGCTGTGAGAAGCCTGGCGACGTAGACTGTTTTCAAACCAACCTGTCACCTCCTTTTGATTAGTTTCAAGCTCAAACTCAACAGTGATAAACATTTCCTTAGGGGCGCTTGGTCGGCCAGGGGCTCGTGGGACTTGCTTGCCAGAGCTGCATGTAAGGTTTACGTAGCGGAAGCTCTCTTTTACTGAGCTGTGCTTCTCTGTATGAAGAAACAAAATTATCGGAAGCCAAATCCTGGCAAAGCACTCAGCTGAACATTTGCTAGAGCTCAGTAAACATTTCATTAAAACAACTCTCAGGGGACTAAGTGATTATCTCCAGATGCCAAGATACTGCAAGCCCTCAGCTTGGAGCACAATGACGTTTTAAGTTTAAAGAGCTAGCATTGCCTCCTATATAACTTTACAATTTAGCTCTTGAAAATTCTTTTCATGAATAAATGGTAGGTGTTTCCAACTGACCGGCAACATTTGTGGAAGACAAGAACCAGGGGTCGTCTTACATTCCTTGCTGACGGTTTGGTAATATGCGCTTATATTCTCACAGTTGGTTTGCGTAAAGCTGGACAGAGATGTGCCGAGCAGGGACTGAGGCTCCAAATAAGGAATGAGCACCGGAGTGGAAAGGAAACCAACTCCTGCTTTCAGGCAAACAGACCTTGGAGTCATTCTAACCCGAAGGGAAAGCTGAACACCCATCAGCAGTGATGTCTCATTTTTAAACCAGGAGTAACAAATGGCACAAAGCATCACAGAAGCAAACAATACCATGAAGGCATCTAGGAGGAGAGTGGAAGTGTTGCCTAAGATGGGCTTTGCACATCCCTGTTCCTGACTTGGCTGTCTCCCCTCTCACCATGGTTTCCAGTGAATCTGCTAAGCCTCACCAAAGAGCATGTCCACATGGCATCCACTCCATGAATTTGTCTCTATTTCAAAATCTTTACTGAAATGAAGATTACCTGTGTCAGATTCTTCTTTAACATTACCAGGACATTCAAGCAACAGATCATCAGGGGCCACAGGGAGGCAAATTTATTTCTTCTCCACATTTTCCCCCTAAAGATGTACCTTACCTTTGCAAAAGGGTAACTTCAAATCTTAAACTGAACAGATTCTCATTTTAAATCTTTTTCCTTTTTGATGTTTCCATCTGAATGTTTTTAAACGTTTCATTTTGAAATAAGTAGATGTATAGAAAGGTTGCTAAGATAGTATAGAGTTCCCACATAACCTTCACTCAGTCCCCCCCAACGTTAACATCATACATTTATTAAAACTAAGACATTAACACTAGTACAGTCCCATTAAACAAACTACAGGCCAAGTCTATTTTTATCATTTTTATTTATTTTATTTCATTTTATTGAGATAAGGTCCTGCTCTTTGCCCAGGCAGGAGTGCAGTGGTGTCAACACAGCTCACTGCAGCCTAAACCTCCTGGGCTCGAGTGACCCTCCCGCCTTCACCTGTTGAGTAGCTGGGACTACAGGCATGAGCCATTAGGCCCGGCTAATTTTTTTGCAGTTTTTGTAGGATGAGTTTTACCATGTTGCCCAGGCTGGTCCCAAACTCCTGAGCTCAAGCAATCCGCCTGCCTTGGCCTCTCGGTATGAGGTACCACGACTGGTTCAAATCTATTTTTAAACAATGCCCCCTCCCTCCGCCCCTGTGATTTAAAAGTATAAATGATCACTATGGTAAATTTGGAAAATGCAGAAAAAAAATTGAAATTACCCATCATCCTCCCACCCAGATGTAACCATGACTAATGATATGGTGAGTTTTCTTTTTGTTTCTTCGACCACACTTTTTCTTACACAATTTGGATTTTATTAGATATACGAAATGTTTCTCTCCTGTTTTACATCTCAGCATTATAGTAAGACCATTTTCCTGTGTCATTAAACATTCTTTGAAAACACAGAAAAAATAGCTGCATAATATTCCATCAAATGGAGGTACCAAGTTTCTTAAAATTACTTACTTAAAATAGGCAGTCAAAAGTGACTAGAGTGAGCTTTAGGTTTATTTGTTTGTGTGATTTGAGAGTAGATTGGGGAAAGGAGCCTCCCTAATATATGAATCCTGATCCTTTTTATTTTTAATCTCCAAAAGTATTCTATGAAATAATACTGGAACTGTGTGCTGGGAAAAAAAAGAGGAATGTTCGATTCTGCTCTTCTCAAGAAGGCCAGTTCTACTTGGATGGTATTTGCTTTGCTGAAGCCAATGGGGTCACTGCTTCCAAAAACTAGACCCAGCAGGAAAGATGGATATTAGATCTTTGTTCATCAAAGTTATCCTTTCTGAGCCAAACCTTTTTTTCATTTCTTTGGCTTATATTTCAAGCAAACTCCGAGATTTGGAAAATTTAACCCAATATGACCACACATTGCTAATTCATCTGAAGCCCTTATTGACTTCTATGAACTTATGGGTTCCCCAGAGCCTCATCAACTATACCATGCAAAGGAAGCCCCGAAGTGTAACCCCAGAACTACGTAAGTGTGTGTGAAGTTATGCTCTTCTTCCTCTTGGGATGAGTCCCTGGAGGTTCTAGATGGTTCAATCCCACCTTGCAGTGTGCTGAGATCAGCTGGACAGCCCCTGGCCCCCATGGACCTCCAGCTCGGCTGGCCACAGGCCCCTTCCCACATGCAGGCAAGCTCCCTACACCAACCATCTGATTCCATACCTGGTAGTGCTGGTCGCAGACCCTCGGGAAACAGCTCAGCCTTTTTCAGACTACACTTGCCTTCATTTAGCTTAAAGGTTACACTTGTTCTGACGGTGGCGACATCTTCAGAAAGAAACAAGTGAGAGACGTTACCTTGAGAGGCAAAAGAATGGAGACACCAGATGGGAAGCAGCAAGCTGTCCATTGGCAGCTCCCACCACACACGGCACACCCTCAGCCCGTCTCCTATCCTGAGGCCAAGAGGGGCTTGGATCATGGAGGACCCACTGCCCTGGACTGGGGCCACCAGGAGCCTCCTAAAAGTTACCGTTACCCCCCTCATGTGAGAGACAAATCCAGTACTCAAATATAACAGAGGTCAGCCTGGCCAACATGATGAAACCCCCATCCCTACTAAAAACACAAAAATTTGCTGGGCGTGGTGGCACACGTCTGTAATCCCAGCTACTCAGGAGGCTGAGGCAGGAGAATCGCTTGAACCTGGGAGGTGGAGGTTGCAGTGAGCTGAGATCATACCACTGTACTCCAGCCTAGGCAACAGAGTTAAGTGAGAGTCTATTTCAAAAAATGTATATATACATATAACAGAGGGTCAAAAATAGCCTCCACAGTGAAATAAAAGATGAAGTCATTTTTGTGCCTTCCTGAGAAAGAAGGCCAGAATCCCGCAGCTCAAATCTGGATAAGCCCTTTTGGCAAAATGGTGAAGGGCAGATTTTCCTAAACAAGCCTGTCATGGGAGGACAGGGCTGAGGGAGCTGTCATTCCAAACACAAATGGCACTCACTAAACATGGCTAGGCTCTGAGGTCTGAGAGGAAATACGGGTCCCACTTTGAGGGTCTGATGTGCAAAATTCTATTCTCTTCCCAGGGTCCGTCAGTCTTAACCATACAGTAGACTCTGGAGTCAATGCCCTAGCTCTTTTAAGTTGTGGTAAGAACTTGAGCAAGTTACTTAATATCCCCGAGCCTCAGTGTCCTTATCTGTAAAACAGGCATAATTACAGTACCTATATTACTAGGCTGTTGTAAGGATAAAATAAGATAATGCATTTTAAAAAAGGAAAATGTTTAGCTCCCTGCTTGGTACACAGTAATAACTGAATAGCCATTAGCTATTTGCTTGCCCACGCTTGGGGTGGCCTAAATCACCAAGGAATCGTCACTGAGGGATTTGGTGAAATAGACCACGATGTCTGCCCTGGATATGAGTCCAAACCTGCACTGAAAGGGTAGTGAAGGATAGTGTGGGAGACTCTGGACCCAAACTGTCTGGGTTCAAATCCCAGCTCCCCTATTTCTTATCTAAGCCACTTTGGGTAAGCTATTTCACTTCTCTGAGCCTCAGTTTCTTCATCTGGTTAATGAGGATAATAGCAAAATTTCCCCAGAGGTTGTAGTATGGCTTAAGTCAGTTAATACGTGTACTACAGTGGCTGGCGTATTTGAACGGCTCAGTCAACACATGTGAGCTGTACTGTCTTGCTTTGAGTCTCTAGCTTTGCTCATATATGTAATACGGACATCAAGATGTAATATGAACTTCATTCAAGTGTTGTGATAACATAATGACAAAGGTGTCTATACCCAGGAGGACACAGCCTCCTGAAAACCTTGAATTTCATTCTTCATCTTTTGGCAAACAGGAAAGGGTTCGGACTCCTTTCTCAGCACAGAATCCCTGCTGCCCCTACTCTGCCCAAGCCTATTTCTGTCCACGCCATGTGCCCCAGACACATTCCCTGGGCCTTTGAGGTGTTCTGGAGTCCAGCCCGCTGGTCCTGGAGTTCTGTGGGCCTCTGCCCAGGATGATGATCCTCCAGGTCTGACCACAGCCCCTTCTAGCACACAGTGGCCACTCGGTAAGTATCTGTTACATGGGAGAGTCACATTCAGGGCACCTGGGCTGCAGGCAACAGCACCCTGGAACATGCTCACAACATCAAGGACATTAAGAGAAAAAAAAGCCAACATCCACCAACAGCACCCCCTAAATGAAGCCCTTTGAACACAGGGAGCCCCAGACAGAACACACAGATTTGGTAATTACCCCCAAAAGCAGAGTCATTTGATTTTTGTTGTTTGCTCCTGAGAGGAGAGGAAGAGCCGCAGGTGACAGAGTAGGCCCCTTGCAGTCCTGACAGACAGAATGTGATTTGTCAGATGCATAAGCAAGGTTACAGGCTATCCTGGTAGCAGCTAAAATCACCCCCCACCCCATTCCACATGGGTCACTAGAAAAACACCCAGTATATGGAGTCTCAAAGCATGGACCTCTCAAAGCATGGTGGTCGGGGGCATCTGGTGGAGGACCTAGAAGCCCTTTGAGGGACTCTAACACCTGGAGGCCACAGAGGCACGGCCCCACATGAGGACCTGCCCGGGGAACTGGGTCCCACTCACCTGAAGAGAGGTCAATGCCAGAGTGACATCTGAGGAAGCACCTGTCTCCTCCGCCACTCTTACCGCAATGCAGCGACACGTGGGGCGACACACTTGTGGGCAGGAGCCCCTTCACTTCTAGACAGGACAAAATAGACACTTGCAGAAAGAGAAGGATATTTCCAAGTGTGACAAGGATGATTGAGTCCCAAGTACCAAAGGCCTCACGAAAAGAAGGTAGAGCTGATACCCCGCACAGAACACAGATGCCAGGCCTTATTCCTACCAAGGGGAAGGAGCCCCTCATATGCCATTTTTTCATGCAGAAAAGCGACCAGGAAAACAGAAGTGAGTTCCAACCTACACAGAAGCACAGAAGGAAACACCAAAGATCCAGCAAAGTATCTCCTGTTTTTGAACTATTTAAAGAACAGCTGCGGCAGCTAGTGTGGAAGTCAGCGGAGGGAGGGCCAGGTTGGATGTGGGAGTGTGCAGAGACACACTGCCTCTGGGCCAGTGGCCAGCCCACTGTCTGAATGTGTGCCTTGGTGCCCCTTACCCACACAGTCTTTTTTATTCCAGTGGAGCTTGTACCCAGGGTGGCACTGGCATTCGTAGCTCCCCACTGTGTTCACACAGACCTGCTGACAGCCTCCGTTGTTGACGCTGCACTCGTCGGTGTCTGCAAAACAAAATACTCTCCTGTCACAGCAGCTTGTCACTGAACAGGCTGACACGGTCCCTCCCTTGAGGAAGGAGCAGCAGGGGAGTCACAAGGTTAAAACTCACTAAACAAAGGGAAGGCACTGACTGCCTTTAGCACGAGCACTCGGCACCAACTGACTGCACACCCCACCCCCCATCCAGCAAATTTCCTGGCATGGGGCTCAATACGGCCTTTCTTTTTTTTATTTTGAGATTAAGTTTCACTCTTGTCACTCAGGCTGGAGTGCACTGGCATGATCTTGGCTCACTGCAACCTCCGCCTCCTGGGTTCAAGTAATTCTCCTGCCTCAGCCTCCCGAGTAGTTGAGATTATAGGCATGTGCCACCATGCCTGGCTAATTTTTGCATTTTTAGTAGAGATGGGGTTTCATTATGTTGGCCAGGCTGGTCTTGAATTCCTGACCTCAGGTGATCCGCCTGCCTCCCCAAAATGCTGGGATTACAGGCATGAGCCACTGCACCCAGCTTCAAGCTCTATTTTGACCAATTCATTCCCCCCATTAGCAATACTCAGAAGGGTCCACACTCTACTTTCAGATCTCCAAACTCAGACACCTCACAGACTTCTACTTTAAAACCCTACCATCCTCCTGAGCTGCCCAGCAAGGGAGGCAGACAGAATTGGGACTCCCTGTTTAACTATTTGCACAGTTGAGGTACAGAGAAAGGGAAGTGACTGCACGAATTCCCATCAACCTGAGACAGAGTCCAGGTCAAAAGGTGGCTCCACCTAAACCCAGACATACATCCATAATCAGGGTACATTTCCTCGAGGTTTCCTGAAAGAGTATGTTTTCGGCTATGTCAAGGATGTGTTGAAAGGGAGAAGGGAGATAACTGTCGCTAACAAATCACTAGTATCCATTCCTCTTAAGCACAAGACACAAGGATTGGGCAGGAAGTATTTAAGCCCACTCCACTCCCCCAGTCATCAGATTCACCCAGCAATTTTTGAGAATACAGGTTCAGATTCCCAAATCCTGTAGATCCTCAGGAAGATGATCTTGGAAGCCCTAGACATTCTGAATTGGAATCTGAACCTA
>PVKP010037995.1:0-21219 GCA_004027715.1 Plecturocebus donacophilus
TTTGTGGTGTTCTCTGTATTTCCTGGACTTGAATATTGGCCTGCCTTGCTAGGTTGGGGAAGTTTTCCTGGATAATATCCTGAAGAGTATTTTCCAGCTTGGATTCATTCTCTTCGTCACATTCCGGTACACCTATCAAACGTAGATTAGGTCTTTTCACATAGTCCCATATTTCTTGGAGACTTTGTTCATTCCTTTTGACCCTTTTTTCTGTCATCTTGCCTTCTCGTTTTATTTCATTGAGTTGATCTTCGACCTCTGATATCCTTTCTTCTGCTTGGTCAATTCGGCTGTTGAAACTTATGCATGCTTCGCAAAGTTCTTGTGTTGTGTTTTTCAGCTCCATCAATTCACTCATGTTCTTCTCTAAGTTGTCCATTCTCATTAACATTTCGTTAAATATTCTTTCAAGGTTCTTAGTTTCTTTGCATTGGGTTAGAACATGTTCTTTTAGCTCACAGAAGTTTCTTATTATCCACCTTCTGAGGCCTGATTCTGTGAGTTCATCACATTCATCTTCTGTCAAG
Source organism: Plecturocebus donacophilus (assembly GCA_004027715.1). Taxonomy (NCBI): domain Eukaryota; kingdom Metazoa; phylum Chordata; class Mammalia; order Primates; family Pitheciidae; genus Plecturocebus; species Plecturocebus donacophilus. Next base: position 528 of record PVKP010037995.1, read on the forward strand.
CCTTGTTCTCTTGCTGATGAGGAGCTGCGATCCCCTGTAGGAGGAGAGGCATTCTGATTTCGGGTGTTCTCGGCCTTTTTGCACTGGTTTCTTCCCATTTTTGTGGATTTATCCACCTGTCGTCTTTGTAATTGCTGACTTTCAGATTGGGTCTCTGAGTGGACGTCCGGCTTGTTGGTGATCAAGTTTTTTCTGTTTCTTAGTTTTCCTTCGGGGGGTGCCCCTTCCCCACAGAGCTGGGCCTTCCCGGGTTCAGCTGTGCTTGTTGTCGGTACTCAGCACTTCCAATTGCTGTTCTCCTTGTGAGGATTGGACCAGTCGAGCCCGACTAAAAGGGCATCCAGTCCTGTACAATCCGCACCAAGAAGCGCCGCGCCGGCCAAAAGAGTCGTGCTGGTGACCTGTGTGGCTCCTTCGCCGGGAATCTCCCAGTCTGTGGGCATCAAAAATTCGTCTGCAATTGCGGCGTCCACTTACTCTCTGCGCTTTCACTGGGAGCTACAATCCTGAGCTGCTGCTACGTGGCCATCTTGGATCTCTCTCCGCCCGGTGATGAAGTTTTTTTGTTTCTTAGTTTTCGTTTGGCGGACGCCCCTTCCCCACAGAGCCGGACCTTCCCGGGTTCGCTGTGCTTGCTGTGAAACTCTCAGTCCTCAGCGCTTCCAATTACTGTTTTCCTTGTGGGGATGGGACTAGCCGAGCCCGACCATCCCATATACTCCGCACCGGGAAGCGCCGCACTGGGGCACCGACTAAACAGCTGCGCTGGAGAAAAGAGTCGCGCTGGCTACCCGTGTGGCTCCTCTGCCGGGAATCTCCCAGTCTGTGGGCAACAAAAATTCGTCGGAAAGTGCGGCGTCCACTCGTTCTCTGCGTTTTCACTGGGAGCTACTTTCCTGAGCTGTTGCTAATCACCCATCTTGGATCTCTCTCCGAGTTTAATTTTTTTAAACTTCAGTGCATACAGGATTTGATGTCTGGCTTACTTCACTTAGCATAATATCTTCTAGGTTCATCCATGTTATTACATGTGACAAGATTTTCATCTTTTTTAAAGCACAATATTTATCTATATATGTGCATACATATATGTATATGTCTATATGCATTTATGTATATATGTAAATTTGTACATCTAATCTACAGATGCCTTTTTACATTTTGTTGATTGTTTGCTTTGCTTTGTAGAAACAATCTAGTCTAATATAGCTCCAGTAATTTATTTATGCATTTGTTGCCTGTACTTTTTTTTCATATCCAAAAATTATTACCAAGACCAACATCAAAGGTATTTTCTTCCTTGTTTTCTTCTATGAGTTTTGTTATATCAGATCCTAAAGCTTTTAATTTATTTTCAGATAATTTTTGTATATTAAGAAAATATCTGATTTTATTATTTTGCATGCAGATAACCAGGTTTCCCATCATTGAAAAGATCCTATTGAATTGATTCTACTTTCCTTACTCTACTTTTCCTACTTTTCTTGGTGTTCTTGTCAAAAATTAGCCAACCAAATACAGTAGTGTCCCTTTGTCTGTGGTTTTGCTTTCCATGGTTTCAGGTTTTCAGGTACCCATGTTCAACCGTGATGCAGTAATAGATGAATATGGTACAGTAAGATATTTTAAGAAAAGGGATAGAAAGACCACATCAAATAACTTTTAATACAGTATGTTGTTATAATTGTTGTATTTTATTTTTATTTATTGTTAATCTCATCCTGTACTTAATTTATAATTAAATTAAACATTATATGTGTAGGTTAAAACACAGTATATATAGGATTTGGTACCATCCATGGTTTCAGGAATTGACTGGGGAGTCTTAGAAGTATCTCAATGAATAAGAGAGTGTACTCTATACATGTGAGTTTCTTTCTGTTCCATTGGTCAGTCTATATGAATGTTTTATTTTATTTTATTAGATTCAGAGGGTACATGTGCATGTTTGTTACATGAAAATTGTGCATAATGCTGGGATTTGTACTTCTAATGGACTTATCACTCAAATAGTGACCATTGTGCACAATAAGTAAATTTCCAATCCTCATACACATCTCTACCTCCCCCATTTTGTAGTTTCCAGAATCTATTGTTTCAATCTTTATGGCTTTGACTATCCATTGTTTAGTTCCTAGTCATAAGTGAAAACATGCAGTATTTTATTATCTGTTTAAAATTTATTTCACTAAGAATAATGGCCTCCAGCTCCCTCTGTGTTGCTTCAAAGAACAAGATGGTGTCATTTTATAAGTGCATAGTATTCCATAGTATGAGAAATATATAAATATTTATTTATTTATTTATATTTATCTCTCTCTCTCTATATATATATATATATATGTATATATATATATATATATGTATATATATATATATTTCTCTATCCAATCAAACACTGATGGACACTTAGGTTGTTTCTATGACTTCATTATTGTGAGTAGTGTTGAGATAAACATACAGGTGCAGGTGTGTTTTCTATATAATAACTTTTTTTAGTAAATAGTAGTTGGATTGTTGAGTCAAATAATTGGGGGGGTGTGGGGGGGTGTTTTCATGTGCAAATATAGTAAACAAACAAGAACAAGAGGAAGAAGAAGAAGAGGAGGAGGAGGAAGAGGAAGAAGAAGAAGAAGAAAAGAAGAAGAAGAACTAATAATGACTCAATATTTTAACTTTTTTCACCTACTTTTTAACATTTTAACATTTTATAATTTCTATTTATATCCTATTGTACTGTATATGTCTTGAAAAGTAGATGTAGTATTTTTTTTAAATTTATCATTTAGTCTTTCTAACTAGTATATGAGTAGTTTACACATCACAGTAAGCCTTATAATATTATGTGTCTTCCTGTGTACTTACTATTACCAGTGAGTTTTGTACCTTCAGGTGTTCACTTATTGCTCATTACATTCTTTTCTTTATGATTGATATATTTTCTTCAGCATTTCTTGTAGGATAAGTCTGATATAGATGAAATCTCTCAGCTTTTGTTTTGTTGGAAAAGTCTGTATTTTTCCTTTATGTTTGAAGGATATTTTAACCAGATATATAATACTATTCTAAGATAAATGTTTTTTTCTCTCAGCTCTTTAAATGTATGATGCCATTCTCTCCTGCCCAGTAAGGTTTTCAAGGTAAAGTCTGCTCCCAGATGTACTGGAGCTCCATTGTATGTTCCTTTTTCTGATTCTCTTGCTGCTTTTAGAATTCTTATTTTGTCTTTGATCTTTGGCAGTTTGATTATTGAATGCCTGAAGTAGTCTTCTTTCAATAAAATATCTTTGGTGTTCCATAACCTTCTTGTATTTGGATATTTATATATTTCTCTATCTATGGAAACTTCTTGGTTATTATTTATTTTAATAAACTTTCTACCCCTATCTTTTTTTTTTACCTCCACTTTTAGACCAATAAGCCTTAGATTTGCCTTTTTTGAGGCTGATTTCTAAATTCTGTAGACATGCTTTATTGTTTTCTACTGCTTTTTCTTTTGTTTCCTCTGTGTATTTCCAAGTAACCTGTCTTCAAGTTAACTAATTCTTTGTTCTGCTTGATCAATTTTGCTATTAAAAGACTATTGTATTCTTGAGTATGTCTATTGCATTTTTTTTCAGCTCCAGAATTTCTGTTTGATTTTTTTTCCATGATCCAGCTTTATTTTATGAACACTGTGATTTTCTCTTACAGGCATATGAAAGATTGTGAATATTTCTTTGTCTTTTTTTGCTTTAGCTTCTGGGAATCTCAGAGCCCAATTTGTAGCTTCCCTCAATTAAGTGATTGATGTGGGCTTTGTGAATTCACTTTGTCTCTGGCTTCATCTTAAGTTCAGCTCTGCTTGATTTTTAAAAATTATTTTAATCTCTTTGTTAAATTTATTTGATAGAATTCTAAATTATTTATCTGTATTATATTGAACTTAAGTTTCTTAAACACAGGTATTTTGAATTATCTTTCTGAAAGGTCACGTATCTCTGTTTCTTCAGGATTTGTTTCTGGGGGCTTATTTAGATTATTTGGTGAGGTTATTTTTTACTGGCTGGTGTTGATGCTAGGGGATGTTCTTCAGGGTCTGGGCATTGAAGAGTTGTTTGTTATTTATTGGGTTTGTTTACAGTCATCCTTCTTGGAAGTTGTTCCAGATATTTTAAAGGGCATTGGTGTTGTATTGTACTTTATCTGCTTTAGGAGGAACCCCAAGCCCAATGATGCTGTGGTTTTTGCAGAATCACAGAAGTATCCCTTTGATGGTCTCGGACAAGAGCCAGGAAAGTTCTCTGGATTAACAGGCAGAGACTTTTGTTCTCTTCCCTTATGTTCTCCCAAACAAAGAGGGTCTTTCTCCTCTCTCTCTCCCTCTTCTCTGTTCTCAGCCACATAAAGCTTGAGGTAGAGTGACACAAGTACCCTTGTTGCTACCACCACTATGTGAAACTAGCACGGCACTGGGTCTGGCCCTAAGCCTGCTGTAACCAAACCCTCACTACTGCCTATGTTTTCTCAAGTCCCTGGCTCTCTACACTCAATAGGTGGCAAATCCAACTATGCCTGTTGTTCCAGTAGGAGCAGCAAGTTCCCCAGGCCCTGGTGGGTCCAAAAACAACATCCAGGATTCAGAGAATACAGTCAAATACTTTAAAGTCTACTTAGTTTTCTATTGTAGTGCAGCTGAGATTGCACTCAAACCACAAGGTGCAGTCCTTCTCACTCTCCCTTCCTCTTTCAAAGGTGAGGGAGTCACTATCACCTCAGGCCATAGAGAGTTCTGCCAGAGTACCACTGATGTTCTCTTAACACCCAAGTGCTCTTAAGTCAGCTTGCGGTGAATGCTGCTTCACTTGAGACTCACCCTTCAAGACAGTGGGCTCAGTAATGCATGTTTAAAACCAGGTACTATGAAAGCTTACCTAAATTGTGGTTCTTATGAAAGTGTATTTTTTTGTGTAGATAATTGTTAAATTATGTCCTTGCAGGAGGGAAAATAAGTGGAATCTTCTCTTCTCTTATCTTGACCAATCTTCCAAAAATTATCTTTTAATTGTCTGCCTTGATGATTTGTCTAGTGCTGTCAGTGGGCTGTAAAAATTTCCCACTGTTACTATATAACTATTTTTTTCTAAGTCTAGCAATATTTGTTTTGTAAATCTGGTTACTCTGCCATTGAGTTCATATATATGATGATAATTCTTAATGAATTAAGTTCTTTTATCTTTATATAATTATATAATGGCCTTCTTTTTCAACTTTGTTAAAGTTCATTTTTTTCTGATATAAAAATAGCAGTCCTGCTCTTTCTGTTTTCCATTATTATGATATCTCTTACCCCACTTTTTTAATTGGGCCTGTGAGTGCCATTACATGTTAGGTTGGCTTCTTGAAGGCAGCAGTGTCTTTGGTATTTTTCCAATCCTATTTTCCAATCTACATATTTTAAATGGAGGATTTGGGCTATTTGCCTTCAATATTAATATTGACGTGAGATTTTGTTTTTTAATAATGCTGTTAACTTGTTGCTTTGTAGTCTCAATTGTGTAATCCTTTCATAGGATCCACCAAGTTTGTACTTACATGTGCTTTTATAGTAGTGAGTATCACGTTTTCCTTTTCATATTTAGAACTCCTTCGAGTATTTCTTGTACGGATATGAATTTTACTGTTGGGGGAACAAGAAGGTGCCTTATTTTCTTTTCCTTTCCATATTTAGAACTCCTTTGAGTATTTCTTGTAGAGGTGGTCTAGCAGTGATAAATTTCCTTTGCATTTGCTTGTCTGGGAAATACCTCTTTATTTCACCTTTATTTATAAAGCTTAGTTTTCCAGGGTATAAAATTCTCGACTGGCATTTATCTTTCTTCAGGAAAGCTAAAAGTAAACCCCCAATCTTTCTTGTTTGTATGTTTTTTGCTAAGACTGTCACTATTCGTCTATTGGGATTCTTTTTATAGGTGATTAGACCCTTTTCTCTCTTTATCTTTGAAATATTTTCTTGGATAGTCTGATGACTCTATGCCTTGGTAATGTTTGTCTTGTATAGTATTTCCCAGATGTTACCTAAATTTCTTATATCTCAATATCTACCTGTCTAGCAAAATAAGATAATTTTCTGAAATATTCCTTCAGATATATTTTCCAATTAGGTTACTTTCTGTCTTTCCTTACAAGAATATCTACAAGTGATAGTATTGTTATCTTTACACAATAACATATTTTTCGAAGTCTTCGTTTGCTTTTTAAATTCTTACTTTAAATTTTTGTCTGACTGAGTTAATTTGAAAGACTAAAGTTCAAGCTCTGGTTTTTTTTTCTCCCTCTTGGTCTCATCTATTGTTAAAGCTTTCAAATACATTTTGAAAATTTTTAAATAAGTATTTTCAAATACAGAAATTCTATTGTATGTGTGTGTTTTAATATTGCTCTCTCAACTTTTACATCCTAGATTGCTTTTCTGGCTGTGAGGGGGTGAGTGTATCTGTGTGTGTGTGTGTGTGTGTGTGTGTGTGTGTGTATTGGTTTTCAGCTTTTTTTTGGATCTCATTGAGCTTCCTTACAATTCATTTTTAATTATTTATTAGTCATTTAAATGTTTTTATTTTTGTTAGGATCCACTGATAGAGAGCTGGTGTGATCTTTGAGGGTGTTAACATTCTGTTTCTTCTTACGTGAAGCAATTGTTGCTTCTTATATTTGAATTTACTTTCATTTTGATGTGATTTCTCCCCTCCCCACTGAGGGTGTGACTGTAGAGTATGCTGGACAGGATCTCTTGGTTTTGCTTCTATATCCCTGTGCACTTTTGTTGTTTGGTTTTATAGTGCACTGTGCAATTCAACCTAAAGGCTGGGAGGTGATGCTTACGGATAAGAATTAGTTGCAGTAAAAGTGAATGACTACATACTTGATCTTTGTTTACTGTGTGGTGCTCTCTGTTGTCTCTGGTGATTGGCTGAAAGGTATAATACTCAGTGCCCTGAACTTTCTGTTCATCAGGGAACAGATGACTTCAAGAGGGAGACACACCAGAGCAGAGCTGAACTTCCTGACCTACCAAGTAATACCCCAATGATGAGCTTTGCATTTCTTATGGGGATGGGCTGAGGAAGCTCACACTGAGATGTAGTGAGGTGTCTTCAGTGGGTGGGGGTCTGCATTAGCTCCTAGACAGGTAGGAATGCAATATGTTTTCCTATCACACCCATGTTCTGGGGATTATGACTCTCAGTTCAGATGCACACTGTGGTCTACCTCTAGGCCACAGCTTAGCTGAGAGCCTCAGAAGACACCTCACCTATGGTTCTTCGTGGGAGTGTCTTTGGGGTAGATTCTTCTCACTCAGTGCAGTACAAACAGCTATGTTGCTCACCTGGTCTCCAATGTGGTAGCACTAATGCTTTTATAGAAGGGGGCTCTACCTTGTAGCATATATAGGTAGATGTAATGTGTGGTGGTGTTGGCTAGTTCAATTATTCTGAGCTTAAATCTTGGGAACAATGATTAGATGATAGCTTGGTCAACTGGGCTAAGCAAACCTTTAATCTCCAGGCTCTTAGATAGCCCACTAGACAGCTTGAGTAACTCTTGAAGAGACTGGATGCAAATCAGGCCTGCAGCCTTGCTCTTGGATCCCCAGAATTCAGGTGTTGGCTGTGATAGGAAGAGAGAGGCTCATCTCTGGGTCACCAGAAGAACTCTCAGGTGGAAGCAGAAAAAAATGCTCAGGTGGTGAGAGCCCCAGGGCAGATCATAGGGCCATAAGGACTGGGGTCATAGAAGGGCTTCAGGTGGAAGTCAAAATGGTTAGTTGGGAGCAGGGTGGCTGTGCCACTGGCCTTTCACTGGAAAAGGCAAGCCAAGCCTCTCATTTGGAGCAATAGAGGCTGACAGTTTTGAGGCACCTGCCCATTTGCACTTCCCTCCCACAGAACTGACAGTCAATTTTACTGTTGGGGGGACATGAAAGTGCCTTATTTTCTCACTCCTTCCCTGGACTGGGCATTGCAAAGGTACTGGTGGTGGTGGCTGTGACTGCTGTGAGAGCTGAAGGGTGGGTACCTGGCTTCTGGAGACTTGGCTCTCAGAAGGGCCCACATAACATCCAGGTGGTGGCAGAACACTCAGGCAATGGGAACTCCAGGGCCAATTAGGGGCCTTCAGGGTCTAGGATTACTCTTGAAAGGGCTCTGAGTGGCAGCTGAAATGGTTGAGTAGAAACAGGGCAGCTGTGTTGCTCATCTTTCACTGGGGACAGCAAATTCTCCCAGCTGGAACAAGTGAGGCTAGCAGCTGTGAAGTGCAAGGCCCTCTTACACTTTTCTGCTGCAGGAGCAGTGGTGCTGGATTTTTCTTTAGGAGGCATGTGAAGGTACCTGATTTCCAGACTTTCTTCCCGGCCCAGAGATGGCAGGTTTCCAGCCATTGTGGAAGCTGAAGGGTGAGTCGCTGACCTTTGGTTGGTGGGTGCTCAGAAGAATACTGCACCATGGAGAAAATGTACACAAGGAGGCAGAGTGGCTACACCACAGACTTAACACTGAATGAAGAGAAATCCCATTTAGTGAGGAGCAGCTCATCCATCGGTCATCACAGTGTGCAGTCTGTACGCTGCTTTATACTCCAGTTAAGGTATCTGTCGTTTTGTTACGCCAAAGTGCCTGACCGGCTTGCTTCCTCTCTGGCAGGGTGGTCGCAGCTGGTGCTGGGCTGCTCAAGGATCAAAAGCCTGTGGGACTCCACTTGGGTTTGAGCAGTGCCTCTGTCCACTTTCCAGGTAGCTCCCTGTATTTTAAGAGGCCTAGGGATGGAGATCCACGGGACTCTGCCATGGCTAGGGTTGAAAAAGTCCGTGGTAGAAGTGTGGAAACCTGGGGGTCTTTTACTCTCTTACCTCTTCCCTGCGTCAGGGAGCTTCACCTAGCTCTGTGACATTCCCAGCTCAGCTGGCTGCACAGCTTCACTGTGTTCTACTTTGCATGATTCCACTCACTTCTCTGGTGAATTCTAGTTTGCTCTCTTATATGATCCACTTAAAGGGTTAAGATTTACTTACCATTCTTATTCCTCTATATGAGGGTGATATTCACTAGCTGCTTCTAGTTAGCCATTGTGAATTAGACCCCCCATGTGACTGTTTTTATGCCAGTATCATTCTCTTTTATTTACTATAGTTTTATAATCTAGTTTGAAATCAGAGATTGTGATGCCTTCAGATTTTCCCTTCTTTCTCAAAATTGTTTTGGTTAATTGAGGTTTTTTCTGATTTCACATGAAGTTTATGCTATTTAATATATTTCTGTTAAAATGTTATTGGAGTTTTACAGAGATTGCATTGAATCTATAAATCCCTTTATGTAGTATGCAAATTTAAATAATATTAATTCTTTCAATCCATGAGCACTGGATATGTTTCCATGTATATGTGTCTTCAATGTATTTAATCAATGCCTTACAGTTTTCAGTAAATAGATCTCTTATCTCTTTGGTTAAATTTATTTCTATGTATTTTATTTTTTTGATGCTATTGTAAATGGGATTATCTTAAAGTATTTTTTGGGATAGTTTGTTGTTAGTATGTAAAAACCATTAATTTTTTATGTCAAATTTATATTACACAACATTACTTAATTTTTTATTAGTTCTAACTGTGTTTTGTGCAGTTGTTATGGGGTTTTATATGTAAAATCATGTCAACTGCAAACAGAGACTATTTTACACCTTTCTTTCCAACTTAGATACCATTTATTTCTTTTTCTTGGATAATTTCTTTGGCTAAGGCTTCCATTACCATGTTAAATAGAAGTGGTGAGAGTGAGCCCAATTGTCTTGTTCTTGATCTTACAGAAAAATACTTTCAACTTTTCACTGTTGAGTATATCTGTGAGCCTGTCATGTATGATCTTCATTATGTTGAGTTAAATTTCTTCTGTACCTAATTTGTTGAGAGTTTTCAAAATGATAGTGTTAAATTTTTTCAAATGCTTTTGCTGCATCTATTGAAATAGAAAAATTGATTATATGATTTGTATCCTTCATTCCATTAAAGTGTGTTTCACATTGATTTATAAGCATATGTTGCATCCCAAGCATGCATCCCACTTAATCATGCTGTATGATCCTTTTAATGTGCTGCGGAACTCAATTTGATAGTATTATGTTGAGGACTCTTGCATCAGTATTTATCAGGGACATTTACTTGTAATGTTCAGTTCTGGTAGCATCCCTCCCTGGCTTTGATATAATGATAATGCTAGCCTCATGGAAAAAAAATGGGAAATATTATCTTTCCTTTAATTTTTTGGGAAGAGTTTAACAGGGATTGACGTTGTTTGAATGCTTGCTAGAATTCACCTGTGAAGTGATCTATTCCTGAGCTTTTCTTATTTAAGAAATTATTGATTCAATATACTTGTTATTTGTCTGTTCAGATTTTCTATTTCATCATGATTCAATCTAGAAATTTGTTCATTATTTCTAAGTCATCCAGTTTGTGGTTCCATAATTGTTCATAGTAGTCTCTTATTATCCTTTGTATTTCGGTAGTATCAGTTGTAATGGCCCCTCATTCATTTATAGTTTTATTTAAAATATCTCTTTTTTTTTCTTGGCTCATTGTGAGTCTAACTGAAGGTTTGTCAATTTTGGTAATCTTAACAAAAAAATTATTTTGTTGTTTTTCTATTGTCTTTTAAGTCTCTTTTATTTCTTTTTGTTCTAATCTTTATCATTTTCCTCATTCTGCTGATTTTGCATTCAGTTGACTTTTCCATTTTTTAGTTCAGTGAGTTATAATGTTAAGTTGTTTATTTGAGTTGTTCTTCTTTGTAATATAGAAATTTATTGCTATGAACTTCTCTGTTAGAGCTGCTTTTGCTAGATTCCATGAGTTTTGGTAATTTTTTTTCCCATTTTGGTCAGAAAATATTTTTTGACTTTTTTTTAAAGTGTGGTTTTGTCTTACTGGTTGTTCAGGACCAAAAATTTAATTTCCCCATTTTAAAAAAATTTTTCAAAATTTCTCTTATTATTGATTTGTAGTTTTATACCATTGTGGTTAGAGAAGATATTTAAGATTATTCTAATCTTCTTATATTTGTTCATAATCCAACTATGATTTAGAATATTTGTGATCCAACTATGATTTCTCCTAAATAATTTTTTGTGTGTGCTTCAGAAAAATACATTTGATGAAATGTCCTGCATGTCTGTTAGGGCTATTTGCTCTATTGTGTTATTTAAGTTTGTGGTTTCCTTAATAATTTTCTTTCTTAAATAATCTGTCCATTGTTGAAAGGAGGATATTAAATTCCTCTAGTATTATCATATTGTTTTTTCGTTTATTTATGTTAAAATGTGCTTTATAAGTTTAGCTGTGCCAAGTGTTAGTGTGTATGTATATGTGTGTGTATGGATAGATAGATACGTAGATAGATAGATATAGATTAAGTAAACTTAATTGTATATTAATTTTTTAAAGAGGAGATAATTGTGTGTGTACCTGTATACAGATTCTGAGTAAAAGTTTATTTTGTCATAGCCTCCCAATGCTTACTTCTACTTACTAATTGAATAGAATATCTTTGGTCATCCTTTTACTTTTAGTCAAGGTGTGTCTTTAAAGATTCAGTGAATCTCTTTTTGGTGGCATCTTGTTGGATATTTTGTTGTTATTTTAATTTAATCTATTCAGTCACTCTATGTCTTTTGATTAGAGAATGTAATACCTTTACACTTAAAGTAATTATTGATATGTAAGAACCTATTATTATTTTATTAATTGTTTACTGACTGTTTTATACTTCCTTTATTTTTTCTTTTAATCTTGCTTTGTTCCTTCATGATTTGTTAAATTTCTGTGACATCACGTTTTCATTCTTTTTTTCTTTGTCTTTCATGTTTTTATTAGAAATGTTTTATTTGTGGACACCATAGGCTTACATAAAATATCTTATAACATTCTACTTTAAGCTACTATGTTGACCGTAGTCCCATACAAAAACTGTACACTTTTACTCTCTCCCTTCACATTTTATATATTCATGTCATACTTTATGTTTAATAAATTGTGCCCATTAATGAATTACTGTAGCTATAGTTATTTTAATACTTTTGTCTTTTAACTCTTATACTATTTAAAAGTGATGTACACACATCAATATTACAATATTATAGTATTCTGAAATTAACTATGTATTTACCTTTACCAGTGAGTTCCATACTTTTATATATTTTCATGATACTATTTAGCATCATTGCATCACAGCTCAAATAATTATCTTTTGCATTTCTTTTAGGACAGCTCTAGGGGTTGTAAATTTCCTCAACAATTGTTTGTCTGGGCATGTCTTTATCTCATTCATTTCTGAAGGACAATTTTGCCATGTAAATTATTCTCAGTTGACAGTTTTTTTCTCTTTAAGTACTTTTAATATATTATCCCACTTTTTCCTGGCTTGCAAGATTTCTGTTAAGAAGTCTGTTGACACTTTTATGCAAGTTCCCTTTTATCTGATGAGTCCTTTCTTGTGCTGTTTTCAAGATTTCCTCTTTATCTTTGCTTTTGACAATTTGAACAAATGTGTCTCTGCTTCCTTTTAAGTAATTCAAAGACATTGCTTAGGGTACTTTAAACTCTGGATGTCCATATGCCTACCTCTATTTTGGAAGTTTTCAACTAATATTTCTTTAAATAAGCTTTCTGCTTCTTATTTCCCTCTCTATTCCCTTTGTTTTCTCATAATTCACATATTTATATCTTTGATGATGGCCTATAAGACTCTTTGCTTTCTTCACTTTTTAATTTATTTTGTTTCTCTTATTGGCTAACCTGTATTCGAGTTCACCAAATCTTTTTTCTGTATTAATGAGTCTGATGTTGAAGGTCTCTGTTGAAATTTTCAAATCTGTTTTGTATCCTTCAGCTACAGTATTCCCATTTGAGGTTTATATGATTTATATTTCTTCATTAAATTTCACTTTGTTAATGCACTATTTTTCTACTTTCTTTGCTATCTATTTGGCTTTTTCTATATCTCACTTAGCTTTAGGATAATTATTTGAATTCCATTTTTCAAGTAATGTGTAGATCTTTATTTCTTTGTGGTCAAGTACTGGTTCTTTATCAGTTTACTTTAGTGGTGTCACATTTTTGTGATTCTTTGGTATGCATTGAGCCTAGTGTTGATGTCTGTGCATTTGGAAGAACTAACACTTATTCTGCCTTTACAGACTGGTTTTTAAAGGGAAAGACCTTCTCCTGTTGGGTCTCTGAGTTAATGGGATTGCTTCCAGGATCATAGTCAAAAGGAGTTGAAGCCAGGTTATGTAACTAATAGATCTGCCTGCAGTGGGGTCCACAGATTGAAAGCTTGTTACCAGGGGCTATAGTGAGCATGGTTCCTGTCTGGTCCCTGGGTAGAGTGGACTGCCTTCATAATTCTGGTTAGTATGGCTGGAGCTGGGATGAGTGTCTACTTCAGGGGCTGCTGATGATCAGCTTCTAAATAGATGCAGGGACTGGTATGGCTTCCTTCTGCTTGCTGGGAGGGTTCCCAATGGGTTACTAGATAGACTGCCGGGGTGCCAGTGCTGGCTTCCAACTGAGGCTAAAAGGGGCTAAAATCAAGTCACAGGGTTGCTTCAGGCTTCACATACAAGACCATGTCTGTAAGCCTGCCTGTGGAAACACAGATTGGCATGTCATCCTCTGGGTCCTTTTTTGGGCAGGACTGCATTCATATTTCTGCTGAGAGGATCTGGAGCTGAGTCACGAGGATGTTTCAGGATTTTTTGTGGGACTCATAAAGTCAATAAGCCTGCCCCAGGGACTAAGATGGATATATTTCCCCTGCATAACTCTGAGCAGGACTGTCTTTAGATCACAACTGAGAAGGCATGAAGCCACATCTCAGGGACATTTTAGGGTCTTCTGTGTGATCAATGTCAACACACCTGCCCCAGTGACTTATACTGGTATTTTTTCCTCTGGATTCCTGTGCTTCCAGTAGTAATTATCTCACACTGCATCTTAGAAAGCTAAAGATTAATTTCAGGGTTATTTGTAAGTCCACAGCCAGGGCCAAGGTTGGCATCTCTGTAACCTAAGGCAAGTGACCCCCCAGGATCCTTGACAGATAGTTCTGGTAGTAGAATGACTAAGGCCAAAAGAGGTTGTGACCACAAGGCCACAGGAGGAAACGGCCATTTCTGGATCTGAAGCCGGGACTGCAGTTTGCAAATCTGACACCTGTTATGATTTGTCTTCTCAGAATGGCCTTCCTATGTCTTATGCTCTATTAGGATATTACAACATTCTACCAAAATCCCAAAACTCCCACCAAGGCATTTTTGTCAATGGATAGCTGAGCCAATTGTTGCTACGGGTGGATACAAGTAGAAGAGCTCCTACACCATCATTTTGTTGATGTTACTCTGCTTACAGGCCATTTGTATGTGTTCTTTGGAGAAATTTCTATTTAAGTACTTTGATGATTTTTGAATCTTTTTAGTAGTATCAGTAATTTATATATACTGAATATTAATCACTTTTCAATATATAATTTGAAAATATTTTCTCACATTCCATGGATTGCCTTTTCACTTTGTTCATAATGTCTTTCGAAGCACAAAAGTTTTGATTTGAAGAAGTTTAACTTTTCTATATTTTAAATTGCTTGTGCTTTTGGTACAATATCCAAGAAATACTTGTGAAATCCAATGATGTAAACTCTTTTCTTTTTTATTATTTAAGAGTTTTTTAGAGTTTTAGCTTTTATGTTCAGGTATTTTATTTACTTTGAATTACTTTTTGTATAAGGTATAGGGTAAAGGTTCACCTTCTTTCTATTGCAAATGGACATTGTTTTCTCAAGAACATTGTTGAGTAGACTTTTCTCTCCATTGAATGGACTTGACACTCTTGTAAAAAATAATTTGATTATATACACAAGGGTTAATTGCTGAACTCTCTCTTCTATAGTATTTGACTATATGTATTTCTTTAAGCCATTACTACAATGTTTTGGTTACTGTACTTTTGCAGTAACAGAAGTGTCAGAACTCCAACTTTCTTCTGATTTTCCCTACTCTTTCACTACTCTAAGTCCCTTATAATCCCAAATAGATTTTAGAAAAATTTTGCTATTTTGTAGGAGAGACCATCAAGATTTTGATATGGATTGCCTTGAATCTATAAATCCCTTTGTGAAGTGTAAAAATATTAACAATATTAAGTCTTAGAATCTATGAACATGGAATGCAATTCCATGTTCTTGTGTCTTCAGTTAACTTCCAGCAACATTGTGTGTGTGTGTGTGTGTGTGTGTGTGTGTGTGTGTGTGTACAAGTGTTTTATCCACTTAGTTTAATTTATTCCTAACTAATTTATTATTTTGGTGGTATTGTAAATGTAAATGATTTCTTAATTTTCTTTCAGATTATTATTATTGTGGAGGAATGCAACTAATTTTGTGCATTGATCATTGTATTTTGCAAATTTGCTAATTTTTAAATTAGCTCTGAATTTTTTTGTGAATTTTTTTGGGGATTTTCTACATACAATATTATTTTCACTGTGAACAGATATAATAACGTTGCTTCCTTTTCAGTTTGGATGCCTTTTATTTTCCTTTCTTGCCTAATTTCTCTGACTAAAAGTTCAAGTACTATGTTGAATAGAAGTGGGAAAAGGAAGAACCTATGCCATGTTCCAGATCTTAGATAAAGAGCTCTGAGCCTTTCACCATTGAGTCTGATGTTAGCTGTGGGCTTTTCATAAATGTTCTATATCGTGTTGAAGTACTTTCCTTCTGTTTGCAGTGTAAGTGTTTTTAGTCATGAAGGATGTGTTAAATCTTGTCAAAGACTTTATGCATCATTTGAAATAATTGTGGTTTCTATTGCCTTCATTCTATTAGTGAGGTATACTCTATTGATTGATTTTCTTATTTTAATTTTGATTTTTGTGGGTTCATAGTAAGTATATATTGAAAGGTACATGAGATTTTTTGATACAGGCATTCAATGCATAATAATCACATCATGTAATGTGGGATAACCATTTTCTAGATATTTTAATATATAATGAAATTATTATTGACCACAGCAACACTGTTTTTCTATCAAATACTAGATCTTATTCATTCATTCTATCATTTTTGTGTCAATTAACCTTCCCCATTCCCTTCAACACCACACTACGTTTACTCTGCAGAAGCTTCCTAACTTGATGTGATCTCATGTATTTCCCTTGCTTTGGTTGCTTGTACATGTGAGGTATTGCTCAAAAAATTTTTGCCCCAGAACGATGTGCTATAGAGTTTCACCAAAGTTTTATTGTAGTAGTTTTATAGTTTGAGGTATTAGATTTAAATCTTTAATCCGTTTTGATTTGATTTTTGTTTACAGCAAGAGGGTAGTAGTCTGGTATCATTCTTCCGCACATGGATATGCAATTTTCCTAGCACTGTTTATTCCCCAGCATATGTTGTTGGCACCTTCGTTTAAAATGAGTTCACTATAGGTGTGTGGATTTGTTTTGGGACTCTCTATTCTGTTCCATTGGTCTATGTGTCTGCTTATATGACAGTACTATGCTGTTTTGGTAACAGTAATTGTCTAGCATAATTTGAAGTCAGGTAATGTAATACCACCAGTTTTAATCTTTTGGTAAGATAGCGTTGTCTTTTCTGGATTTTTTTATGATTCCACATAAATTGTATATATATATATATATATATATATATATTTTTTTTTTTTTTATTTTGTGTGTGTGTTTTTTAATTGAGACAAAATGTCATTCTGTCACCTGGGATGGAGCGCAGTGTCACAATCACAGCTCATTGCAGCCTCAACCTCCCTGGGGCTCAGCCAATCCTCCCAGCCCAACCTCCCAAGTAGCTGATGCACTCTTGAAAGTACCACCTCCTGATTGGATCCCAAGTAGCTGGGACTACAAATGTGTGCCACCATGCCTGAGAAATTTTTGTATTTATTTATTTTTGGGGGTAGAGTGGTCTTTTTCATGTGTCCCAGGCTGCACAGGAGCTCTGGGTGATTCTGGAAATTCAAGGAAGGAAAGTAAACCTCCTTCTAAACACTAGAATCAGTCTCTCTCTTTTCTCCTCTCTAATCCAGGCCTCCCCTCTTCCCATAGCATGACCATAAAGGGCATCTCAGAAAAAAATTCTAACCCAATATTTTTCTCAATCTCTTCTTTGCAGTTAGGAGAACCTATTGTTTACACAGGCTTCCAAGCCATTGTCACAATAGCTTTAGGAGTCAGGACAGCCTCCAAATTAGCCCTAGGAAATAATTTAACTGTTTACACTCCACGTAATGTGGCAGGATCAGTGTCCTCTGGGGGAGTGCTTAGCTAACAGCCAGTAAAGCAAGAAGTACATAAGGCAGGATAAGCAGTAGTCACTCTAAATAATGGTTCTTTTCAGACACAAGCACTCTATTCACTGAACTAACAGCTCTTACAAGAACAATTGAATTAAGCAAGGGAATGGTAGCTAACATTTATACTGACTCCAAGTATGTTTTCTTAGTTCTCCATGCCCGTGCTGCCATCCGGAAGGAAAAACATTTTCTTACCACCAATAGATCTCCTATAAAATATCACCAGGAAATTAGCAAGTTATTATCCTCAGTTTTTTCTTTCTATGAGAAGTAGCAGTGATGCATTGTAGGAGACATCAAGAAGGAACAAATAAAGTAGTCAAAAGAAACAGATGAGCTGATCAGGCGGTTAAGTCAGTGGCAAGGAAGCCTGAAGGCATTGATACAACTGGCAGAAGGCCGATCCCAGGAAGTAGAATCACCTTTATTTACCCCAGGATATTTGGTATTAGTGAAAACTTTTACATCTCTCTCCTTCCCTAAGCCAAGCTGGGAAGGGCTTTGCACTCACTGTTCGTCTTTCAACACCCTCAGCAGTAAACATTGCAGGAATCGACTCCTGGATACATCACGCTCAAGTCAAAGCCTAAATAAAAAGCTGAGGGAGCAGCCCTTGACAGCCCAGAGGAACGTCCTGAATATCAATGTGAAGAAATAGAAGATCTTAAGCTGAAAATCCTAAAAACAGTAACTGAGTGAGGGCTACTCATCTTACTCATTCCCACTCCTACCGCACCAGATACTGTTTATTATTTCTGCCCTTTCCTCTCAAATTCACCACCGAATATATTTTTAATGCATATTTGCAGGGAGAGTTTAATTGTTCAAAGAATAGCATTTGTAACTTTGTAGATCTCCAAAGGGAAATCTTATATCTTGGCAAGTAAAGGTTTAAATGAAAATTATTTACTACACCACTCTTCTGGGAATTATTATAGTCATGCTATTATTTGCAATAGAACTATATACTGTGGCACCCACAATGTGGAATTCTGGTTGTAAAATTCTAATTGCTATAATATTTTGCACGATTATCATCCTTATAACCAAATTAATAATTGCAGGAAATATTTAGTTAAAGTTGTTTTGCTTATAGCAGGAATAATAGTTATGGATAAGAAGTAAGCATAAAAATGTTACTATGGTTAAGCTTGATAGGACGTTTTATTGAAGATTGGTAATGTGGTGCACTCTAGGCTACGAAAATAAGATTATAAATGGAGAAATTGTATATAAGGAAGAATTTTTTATGGTAAATTCTTGTCCTAATAGGAAATGACTGGTTGTTTAAAGGAAGGATGTTGAGGACAAATCAGAAAATTTGAGTATGTTGTAAGAAGGTCTGTGAAAGTCACGAAATAATTTAATAATTAAAGGAAAGAAATTGTCAAGATTAACACCAAAGTTATTTCAGCCACCCAATAATGTACTTCTCCCAATTATATTTCAAGTTATAAAAGATGACCTAAACCTAAAATTATTCTTTAATGGAAAGGCAAGGTGGAAATACAGGCTTTTCTCAAGGCAACTGTTGCTTTTCTATTAAATGTTTTTGGTAATGTACAGCACCATCTAGTGGAAGCGACCTGGTATTGCAATCCACTAGTGTAACAGGTATACAACTCTAGTGTCTGTTACGGTCTAATAGGACCCACAATAGAGATCCAAGATGGCCGATTAGCAACAGCTCAGGAATGTAGCTCCCAGTGAAAGCGCAAAGAACGAGTGGACGCCGCACTTTCCGACGAATTTTTGTTGCCCACAGACCGGGAGAGTCCCAGCAGAGGAGCCACACGGGTCGCCAGCGCGACTCTTTTGGCCGGCGTGGCTCTTTTGCCGGCGCCCAGCACGGCGCTTCCCAGTGCAGAGTATACGGGACGGACGGGCTCGGCTGGTCCCATCCCCACAAGGAAAACAGCAATTGGAAGCGCTGAGGACTAAGAGTTTCACAGCAAGCACAGCGAACCCAGGAAGGTCTGGCTCTGAGAGGAACCGGTGTCCGCCAAAGGAAAACTAAGAAACAGAAAAACTTCATCACCGGGCGGAGAGAGATCCAAAATGGCCGCGTAGCAGCAGCTCGGGATTGTGGCTCGCAGTGAGGGCGCAGAGAACAAGTGGACGCCGCAGTTGCAGACAAATATTTGATGCCCACGGACTGGCAGATTCTCGGCGAGGGAGCCACACGGGTCGCCAGTGCGACTCTTTTGGCCGGCACGGCGCTTCTTGGTGCGGAGTGTGCGGGACTGGGTGGTGCCCTTTTAGTCGGGCTCCGCTGGTCCCATCCCCACAAGGAGAACAACAATTGGAAGTCCTGAGGACTGAGAAGCACAGCTGAACCCGGGAAGGCCCAGCTCTGTGGGGAAGGAGCGCCCCCCGAAGGAAAACTAAGAAACAGAAAAAACTTCATCACCAACAAGCCGGACGTCCACTCAGGGACCCAATCTGAAAGTCGGCAATTACAAAGATGACGGGTGGATAAATCCACAAAAATGGGAAGAAACCAGTGCAAAAAGGCTGAGAACACCCGAAATCAGAATGCCTCTCCTCCTACAGGTGATCGCAGCTCCTCATCAGCAAGAGAACAAGGCTTGACGGAGGATGAGTGTGATGAACTCACAGAATCAGGCTTCAGAAGGTGGATAATAAGAAACTTCTGTGAGCTAAAAGAACATGTTCTAACCCAATGCAAAGAAACTAAGAACCTTGAAAGAAGATTTAATGAAATGTTAATGAAAATGGACAACTTAGAGAAGAATATAAGTGAATTGATGGAGCTGAAAAACACAACACGAGAACTTCGTGAAGCATGCACAAGTTTCAACAGCCGAATTGACCAAGCAGAAGAAAGGATATCAGAGGTCGAAGATCAACTCAGTGAAATAAAACGAGAAGGCAAGATGACAGAAAAAAGTGTAAAAAGGACTGAACAAAGTCTCCAAGAAATATGGGACTATGTGAAAAGACCTAATCTACGTTTGATAGGTGTACCTGAATGTGACGAAGAGAATGAATCCAAGCTGGAAAATACTCTTCAGGATATTATCCAGGAAAACTTCCCCAACCTTGCTAGGCAGGCCAATATTCAAGTTCAGGAAATACAGAGAACACCACAAAGATATTCCTCAAGAAGAGCAACCCCAAGGCACATAATTGTCAGATTCACCAGGGTTGAAATGAAGGAGAAAATGCTAAGGGCAGCCAGAGAGAAGGTTCAGGTTACCCACAAAGGGAAGCCCATCAGACTCACAGCAGATCTCTCAGCAGAAACCCTACAAGCCAGAAGAGAGTGGGGGCC